>JAFEMH010000934.1:260000-567500 GCA_022495995.1 Adenophora triphylla var. japonica
GATACATTGGGAATCCGGGTAAAGAGCATTGGAATGCTGTGAAGTGGATTCTTAGATACTTGTGTGGTGCACCGGATTTATGCATTGTCTATGGTAAGAATCATGATCGTTTTGTTGGGCATGTTGATTCAGATTGGGGTGGTAATCTTGATGACAGAAAATCTACAATGGGGTATGCGTTTTGTCTTGGTGGTTCCGCTATTAGTTGGAAATCTGGATTGCAGGAAGTCACAGCGTTGTCTACTGCTGAGGCTGAGTATATGGCTATAACAGAGGCTGTCAAGGAAGCCAAATGGCTTGGTTGCTTGGTTCGTGAACTTGGTATGGTTCAAGGTACTCCTGAGGTTTTCAGTGATAGCCAAAGCGCTATCTGTTTGGCGAAGAATCAGAATTCTTTCCATAGGAGAACGAAGCACATTGATATTAAGTATCACTTTGTGAGGACTTCAATTGCAAGTGGTGAGGTCGTTCTGAAGAAAGTTGATACAGTTGACAACCCGGCGGATATGTTGACAAAGCCTTTGCAGATTGCTAAGTTCAAGCATTGCTTGGACTTAGTGGGTGTTACTAGTCATTGATGCCCTTCGGGGCGTGGCGGCGGAGATAGAGATGTTCTCTTGGAGATAGCTTGTTTCGGAATTGATCGTCAAGGTGGAGAATTGTTGAGTGACTCTCAATTTGTTGACAAAAGGAGGATGACTCGTCTGGTGGTCGAGGCGGGCGCCCCATTTGGTGTGTGGCGGACGCATGAGGAGCCGAGAAGGATGGCCTTTTTCCTTACCTTGAGGCGGCCGCATCATGGGATCTGGGGCGAGCGCATCAGCGGCCGAATGTGGGCATGGTTTTGTTTGAACTCCAGGCGGGCGCCTGGCCTTGTTTGAGGCGGGCGCCTCGCGTCGTCACTGTGCGTGGGCTGGGCTTGGCTTTCAGTGGCGTGGCTGCAGTTTTGGTTAATTTGCCCTAATAATATAAATACTCTTTTTGTCATTGTTCCTCCTTATGCCTTGGATAGAGAGAGGTAGAAACAAGCTAGGTATTCACCATTGAGAGATTGTGTGATTGTTTTTCACCTTAATCATCTCCTTGTACTCTTGATTGATATAGTGGATTGTTCTCTGTCGCCCGTGGTTTTTTACTCCTCTTGTTTTGAGGGATTTTCCACGTAAATCTCTGTGTTCCTTGCTTGTTATTGTTTTCGTATTTCTTTTTCTTTTTGTGTTCATCTTCGCATAGCATTTATAGGCCATTGTTTCCCAACACACATATATATATATATATATATATATATATATATATATATATATATATATATATATGTGTGTGTGTGTGTGTGTGTGTGTGTGAGAGAGAGAACCATAAGAACCAAATTATGTGAGAACCATAAGAATCATTATCAGCCTTTGGATTAAAATAAAAATCAATGCTTCAGATTAAGTGTGGGTTTTGGACAACCGATGGCATTTTTGAAATTATTGAAAAACAGAAAGGGCAAAATAGTAAAATCGTATTACGAACATATAAATATCATCCTTCTCAACTGTTGCACACACAAACACCACAAAACACACACTCAATTTCTTTCTTCTCCCAACGCGACGTGACGTGAAAACCCTAGAATTATCCGGCGACAATTCCTTCTACGACGACGGTTAACAACATAATTTCTATCTCCGTCTACACAATCTCTCATTTTCCGGCGAAAATCAATCAATTTCCGACCACCATTTCTACAAATATCATCTTCAATGGCATCCTCAAACAATGAAAAAAAAATTGACGAGCTCAATGTACAAGGTTAGGTTTATCAACTATTCGTTTTACAAAATTTATTTTTCCACACTTTTAAGTAGAAACCTCAGATCCCTCCTTTACAAAATTTCCTTTTTCAAAGCCCAGACCAGTTTTATTGAGTTGACCCATAGAAATAGCTTCATCAAGTTTCATTTTACCTTTGTTCAACTTGGTAAAAGTACTTTTAGCTTTTTCACACTCATTTTTGAATTTTTCAAGCTCAACTTCTCTCTTGGTCACAAGGACTTCTAGTTTGGCAATGGTATCTTTTTTATCATCATTTTCTTTTGAAAGTCTAGCTTTTTCGTCTTCACAAATGGCTAATTTATCAGAAAGAGATTTATTTACATTAGCAAGTACCTCAATCTTGTCCATCCTTTTTATCCAATCAGTATGCAATTCTGTGTAGGTTGCAAAAGGTTCCTCATAGGGAATGTCCCTATTCTCATCTTCGAATCTCCTTTACAGAGAAAAGTTAAACATCGGAGTCGATGTGTCAACAGATGTGTTCACATCCGGAACCACATCCACATTTCTTTAGGAACTCCTTCTTCTATTTCTGCGAAAAAGCATTAAACACAGAATGGCAGTTGATTATAGACATGTTAGCAACTTCATCTTCATCCTCACTATCACTAAGGGAAGCAGTTAAGCTCATTCCCTTCTTTTTGAGTGTGTTAGCACACTCATTAGCATAGTGACCAAAGCCACGACATGCCCTACATTGCACAGAATCAGAGGATTTTTTATTGTCAACGCTTGGTTTTTTTAAACTATTCTCAGTGCTAGGCCTTGGTTTTTCAACAGCACTTGGAGCAGGCCTATTGGGGAACTTACTCATCCTCTTATTTTTAAATATAAAACTGAATTTTTTAGAGATAAAAGCCACATTCTCTTCCTCAAGATTTGACTTGTCAATTTCAGAGGATAGATCCACAAGCTCTTTTGGAACAGCAGCTGCACTTTTGAGTGCAAGACTTATGGCTTTGTTTTTTTTGTCTGAGCATCAAGGTTTAGCTCGAACACATTCAAGATTCCAACAATTTTATCTAAACCTAGAGTGTTGGTGTCATTAGTTTCTTCAATAACAACCACTTTGATATTGAACCTTTCAGGTAAGGTCCTCAAAATCTTACTCACAAGTCTGGCATTCGAGATTGATTTTCCCAGACTAGTACATTCATTCGAAATCTCATGGATTTTAGCAGCATAAGAGACTATGTCTTCAGTCTCTTCCATTCGAAGTATTTCAAATCTATCCATAAAAAATCTAAGCCTAGTAGCCTTTACACTTGGAATTCCCTCATTGCATTTGTAAGATATCCCACGCAGCTTTATCAACATTTTCATTAGTGATGAGTTTGTACATATTCCCAGAAACATGGCTGGAAATAGCACTCATGGCTCTAGAATTAAAATTAGCAGTATGGATTTCATCAAAAGTCCACCTTTCTTCAGGTTTCCTCTCAAAAACAGACTCACCAACACCCGTATCTCAGCCTTTTCTTCACAGTAGGAGGTTGCCAGGCCACAAGAATACGCATCCAAGCCCTTTCATCAATACCTTTGATGTAATTACGCATCTTAGACTTCCAGAGAGAATAGTTAGTTCCATCCAAGACAGGAGGCCTTGTTTGATGATTTTGGCATTCCATTGTGACTACACTTTCTGGATCAACACTCAGTAATATTTTGAAAGTTGGCTCTGATTTCAATTGAAAGTTTCGTGTAGCTAGGAAGCACAATCAACTTCAACAGTTCACGGATGTGAGTACAGATGTGTCACACAATTGTCCACACATACACAAATAATGCAGCGGAATAAAATAATAACACAAGAGTTATATACGTTCACTGGTTTTGATCCTAGCAAACAAGGCTTACGCCCAAAAACTTTTCACTCTCATTTTCTACCCCTTAGCCTATAAAAGAGGTCTTTCCTTTCTTGAAATGGTAGCAACTAGACCCCTAAAGAATTAGATTAAAACTCTCTAAAAATTCTCTTTGTGTCTCTCTCTCCCTATCTCTATCTCGCTCTCTCTCAAAACACAAACACAATCCTTCTCTTCGCAAGCAAGCTCCACAAGGAAGGACGAACCTTATTCGTAAGGCATTCCCGGAAAGCTAAATAAGCTAGGTAACAATTCCTTCTTTTTATGTTTCTTGTGCCTTTTGTATGATTTCTACGTGTATGCAATCCCTATCAACACGGGAGGCTTTTTGAAAGGTCATTTCACTCTATTGAATTGACCATAAATTGTCTACCTTACATTCCAACAAATAACTTTAGAGGAAAAACTAGATTAGAACACATAAAGTATCAAGATCGGCCTTAACGCAGGGCTAGCAGGTGCCTAACACCTCCCCGCTACATAATCTAACCCCCGAACCCTTCGTATATAGAATCTTTGATTTTGCATGATTAAATTAAGTAGACATAGGTTTCTTCTGTTTCCTTTTAAAACATATGTGGCGACTCCAAAAAATGTACTAAAATGAATTAGACGTACATACGAAGCATGAGACGGTTCTCCAGGATATTTAAAAGAGTAATGTAATCAACTTAAAAGGATTTGCCCGAAGTCTCTTCAATTCATGAAGGTGATATCGAATCACACAATCCGACATTCCAACACTAATTAATAAATTAACTTGTTTGTATTTATTTAATGTCTTTGATTTGATTGATAACATCTAATTAAGATCAATCCTAATATTAGGTGGAATTGGTGATTGAAACCGAAGCTTATAAAAGTATTGTGGTCATTGGTGAAGGCACATAAAGGTCATCGGGTCACATGACCCCTCCTTCATCCTAACCAATAGCATCGATATTTATAAACAAGCAATAAGTGATTGACACGACCAAATACATTCCAAGTCTGAGGTTACAATCAAGAAACTCGAAAAAAAGATAGACACGCAACAAAAGAGAATTTAGAGTGGAAATAGAAGATGAATGTAGACCAGTTAATGGGCAACAAGAATTAGTCACACCTATTTCTTTAGCTCTTAATTGTAAATTATGACGGGTCATTCACTCACTCACAAACTTTGAGTTATTCTATGGAGTAATTGATTGGGACTAAGTCTTCCATTTTCTACTATTGGCCTATATATACTTGCTCCCTTTATTCTTAAATTTCCATCAATTATTTTAATATTTCCTCCACTTCAAAACTAGAATTTTGTCCCATGCATCTATTTTGTTACACAAAGGACCAACACTTAATGGCTGCCATCCTTCTTCTGCTGTTGATGCCTATGCTCAAAACCACAGGTTCTCTCTCCACCACACTACTTTTACACCATTTGAAGCTATGCTCAACTGTATCTATTCTTAACATATTCCTATAATAGACTAAATTCAATCATATCTATGCAGGAGCACAGTCTGTAGGTGTGTGTTACGGTCGAAATGGTAATAATTTACCCTCTGAGCAAGATGTTATAAATCTTTACAACAGTAACAACATAAAAAGAATGCGAGTTTACGATCCGAATTCCAACGTTCTCAACGCACTCAGAGGATCCAACATTGAAATCATCCTCGACGTCCCCAATCCAAATCTCCAATCAATCGCATCAAATCCTTCTGAAGCCACAGCATGGGTTCAAAACAATGTCCTAAATTACAACCCTGATGTCAGATTTAGGTACATTGCTGTCGGAAATGAAGTGGACCCCAACAAAGACACTTCCCAATACGTCCCCTTTGTTCTCCCCGCTATGCAAAATATTCACAATGCTATAGTATCCGCCGGCCTACAGGCCCAAATCAAGGTATCTACGGCGACATACTCGGGTCTCCTAGCAGAATCCTCTCCGCCTTCTGCAGGTGTCTATCTTGACAATACGAGGTCAACATTTATCGACCCAATCATTGGTTTTCTAGCCCAAAACAATTTACCGTTGCTTGTCAATGTCTACCCTTACTTTGCGGACCCACAAACTAATCTTCCGTACGCTTTTATTTACTGCCCCGGGTGTTGTTGTGACTGATAATGGTAACGGTCTTGAATACCGTAACCTTTTCGATGCAATTTTGGATGCTCATTACTCTGCTTTGGAGAACTCCGGCGGACCCAACGTAGAGATAGTTGTGTCGGAGAGTGGGTGGCCGTCGGAAGGTGGACCTGTTGCATCAATTGAAAATGCAGGGACTTATTATAGGAATTTGATTGGTCATGTTAGGGGAACAAATGGGACACCAAAGAGGCCGGGGAGAGCAATAGAGACCTACTTATTTGCTATGTTTGATGAGAATGTGAAAGATGGGGAAGAGTCGGAGAAGCATTTCGGGATATTTACTCCTGCTCAACAGCCAAAGTATCAACTTAATTTCTCTTGAGAAAATAATAATTTACGTAAGCATAATTAATATTTGTAATAAGTGAACCCCGACTAAAATGGTTTAGTTGGAGCAAATATTTTTAGCACGGAAATTAATAACAAGTTATGTAAGCATAATTAATATTTGTAATAATGTATCAATATTATTTTTAAGAATATCGTGCATGAGAATAGTTTAACTTTTATACATTTTGATTGACGTACAATCAATTAACCATAAACATCAAAGCATGCATGACACATTATGTTGTCAAAGTGATTTTAATTGCATACTTCAAATTCAAATGCAGCGATAATAAAGAAAAAAAGAAAAAAAAAAACTCAGCAAAAAGTAAAACACGTCAAGGAACATAATAAGATGGTGTTGGGATCATATAAACGGCTTTTGCTCCTAACATAACTTCTTGTTGCTCTAATATTCAACTTGACAAATATAACAATTTTGCTAGCAAATATGTTGAGTTAGAGTATTGAACAAAGCAATGAAGGTAATTCTTGTGACAGACTAGCTGGCATGGGCATGCTAAACCATGCTCAACGGTTGTTGGACCTGGGCCAGCCAGTTTCAGCTTCAGAGAAGGATTTGTAAAACCCTACATTTTTAGGAATAGGATAGTATAAATATCCCATATTCCCTAATAAACAGTTGCAATTCTAGTGTGTTAGGTATATCAATAATTTTATAGGATATTGCAGATACTGATTACGTAGGTGCTTTGTAGCTTACTTTGGAAGATATGTTATGACACGATCATTGAACAAAAATATGTACTCCCTCCGTCCCACTATAGTTGACACCCAAGGAGTGGGCACGGGAACTAAGAAGAAACAATTAAATAAAGAAAATGTGTGGTAGAAAATGAAGAGAGAGAATGAGTGGGATAAATAGTAGTGTTGGTTGAATAAATTGAGTGGTGGAAAATGAAGAGAGAGAATGAGTGGTGGGGTCCATTAATATAAAAATATAAAAACTTGGTTATTTTTGGAAGGTGTCAAGTGAAGTGGGACGGCCCAAAATGGAAAGAAGTGTCAAGTATAGTGGGACGGAGGGAGTATTTGAAGCAAAAGTTGTATTCTCTCCGAATCCGAATGAAGG
Organism: Adenophora triphylla var. japonica; assembly: GCA_022495995.1. NCBI lineage: Eukaryota > Viridiplantae > Streptophyta > Magnoliopsida > Asterales > Campanulaceae > Adenophora > Adenophora triphylla. Next base: position 267,241 of record JAFEMH010000934.1, read on the forward strand.
ATGGTACTATCTTGCTTTTGTCCATCTTTTCAAAATAAATGTCCATAAAAATTATAGATTTAATCTTGATTAAGACAAAATTAAAAAAAAAAAAATCAATATTTATTTGGAGACGGAGGGGTACTATCTTGCTTTTGTACACTATGAAACGTACACTTCATTTGTAAAGTTTCTCATTTGTGGATGCAGATACTCATAGCATGAAGGTTTGTAGTCCCAAGTAGCATTATTATTCATACAGGTTTGCAAACTTTACTAAAATATGCTGGTGTTGAGTAAGGGTACTCAAAGTAGAGATATATATATATATATATATATATATATATATATATATATATATATATATATATATATATATATATATATATATATATATATATATATATATATATATATATGATGCCAAAATCACAAATCACCCAAATTCAAGCGTTCAGATGCTCCGGAGATTGCAAGGCCTGAAAATAAGAGAAAACACGTAAACTAAGCCGGGGCGACTCCGGCTAAAGGCCCTCCGGCGTCACGGTTTATGATTAAGAAACTAAATTGACAGAGTTTCTGTATGTAAAAAAGTAACGTACCAAATAATAGGCCATATGACTTGTATTTATAGGGATGGATTGATGGAATCCATGTAGAATTGAACTTATAAAGAGATAGGATATAATTCTAGGAGAATTATATCTGTTAAGAAGTCCTTGTTTGACTTGAATTGATGTAGTTGGTTACAATCCTGATTGGATCGTGACTATTGAATCCTTGTTTGAATAGGATTGTACGATCTGCTAGCCGGAACGCCGAGGAGCATGAATGTTTTATCTCGGCATTGGCAAGTAAGCCGAGATGCGTGATTCTGCTTCCTCGTCATTTGATGATGGGCCGACATGTGAATATGCCGGGGTGAACGATTCTGTCTCCTCGTCATTTGATGATATGCCGAGGTAAGAACTTTTCTCTCCTCGTCAATTGTGACGTCTCGAAGTATGATGAGCAAAGTATGAAGAGCCCGTGGTTGATATAAGGCCGAGGAGATGATCCTCGGCATACGAGGAGGGTACCTCGGCCCTTGTAATTTGTGCATTGATACTTGTATATTGGATTATGGCTCAATCCATTTGGGCCCAACTCGGGCAAGCCCGTGTTCGTATCTCGGTTTATACTGTTCAGTGGCCCCCGACTTTCTAGTTCGGCTTAGGACGAGGAGAAAATCATCTCGTCCCCGGCTTATGGGATACGAACAGGCTTTGACACGTGTCTTTGGCGTCGCTTCATATGACTGACGGTTAATACCCTGATGATTACGCGTGGGCCCCCTACCTGACACTACCAGAAACAGGTGTTTTAGCGACGGAATCAACAGCGACGGAATCATTTCGTCGCTATTTAGCGGCGAAAATTATGATTTAGCGGCGGAATTATTTTGGCGTCAAATTTAGCGACGGAATTTAATTCCGACGCTAGATTCTGACGCTAAAACGAATATTCCTCGAATATTCGTTTAATTACCACCAATATTTTGGCGCTTGATTTATCGAGGGAATATTCCGCCGCTATTTCTTTATCAGCGACGGAATTATTCCGCCGGTGAAAATATAATATTTTTTTATTTTTTTATTGCTCAGCGGCGGAAATTTTCCGTCGGTGAAAATAAAATCTTTTTTATTTATTTATTTTTTGAAATATTACACCGACGGAAAATTTCCGACGCTGATAAATTAAAAAAAAAAAAAATTATCAGCGTCGGAAATATTCCGACGGTGAAAATAAATTTTTTTTTTTTTGAAATATTACACCGGCGAAAAATTTCCGCCGCTAAATAATTAATTTTTTTTAATTTATCAGCGTCGAAAATATTCCGACGGTGAAATTAAATGTTTTTATTTAAATTAAACACCGACGGAATATTTCTGCCGCTGATAATTTAATTTTTTTTAATTTATCAGCGACGAAAATATTCTGTCGCTGATAATAAAATGTAATTTTGATTATTTTTAGAACTAATTAACAAAATAACAAACTAAAAAACATTAAAATATTTAACTACACCCTAACCCCTAACTCATAACCCCTAACCCCTAAACCCTAACCCCTAAACCCTAAACCCTAACCCCTAAACCCTAAACCCTAACCCCTAAACCCTAACCCCTAAACCCTAAACCCTAAACCCTAACCCCTAAACCCTAAACCCTAACCCCTAAACCCTAACCCCTAAATCCTAAACCATAACCCCTAACCCCTAAACCCTAACTGTTAACCCTTAACCCCTAAACCCTAAACACTAACCCCTAAACCCTAACCCCTAAACCCTAAACCCTAACCCCTAAACCCTAACCCCTAAACCATAACCCCTAAACCCTAAACCATAACCCCTAAACCCTAACCCATTACCCCTAACCCCTAAACCCTAAACCCTAACAGTTAACCCTTAACCCCTAAATCCTAAACACTAACCCGGATTATTTGCTTTACCCATGGGCTTGGCCCGGTGTTGGAGAGTATAAAAGCTAAAACCCTTTTCATTTCAACCTTTACACACCCAATTTATTTGAGAGTAGATTGCAAGAGACCCACCGGCGAACGCTGCAACCTGCAATTTCAGTTTTCGGCGAAGCTCGAAACTTTCAGTGAAGGAGTTTTTGCGTGATTTCAACTACTTTCCAGTAATCAGGTATACATTTCTCCCCCTTTTTGTGTATTTTGGTTAAGATTTTGCCATTTCTAGGTTTTTAGAAAGGAACTTGAGGTCCAACCGCCATTGTTGAATGTTGAAACTTTTTGAAGTTCTTGACTTTCTTTAAATCTTGCTTCGATTTCATTGCATTTTGTCTGAATTCTTTTGAATGTTACGTAAATTTCCCCATTAATCTTTGATTCCCCTTAGAAATGGCTCGTTCTTGGGACCATTCCCCCCGATTCCGTTATGGATATCACACCGGCAATCTGAGAGTTTACCGGAGAGAGAGGGGACCTTGGTTGATGCTGACCCTGGACGATATAGGAAAGAGGTTGAGAGGTTATGGTCGTACACGGATGTTCCTTCAATACCCAGATTCCACGAGGATAGATAGGATTGTGTCCGATTCCCCCAATATTGTTGTGTTTGAGGATAGGGCAGAGATGATGGAGTACATCGAAATGTTCTACCCGTCTTCGGATCGTATAGTTCGTGAGCGTCTGAGTGGTAAGGCTCCCTCCTCGGCCTATTTATAATGACGAGGGGGGATATCCCTCTTCCCCATCGTACGCTCAGTTATGGATGAGGTCACTGATTTATGCTTCCCGTCTTTTTGCAGATATGACGGGAAGAGGGGAAGAGGCCTCCTCGTCTACCAGAATAGTGGATGCTTTCATGGAAGGTGCCCAAGTTGAAGGCAGTAAAGGTCGAAGAAGAGGAGGCCGAGGGGGAGGACGAGGTCAAGAGAGGCCACCAAAAGCCGGGGACCCATGCTGGAGAAACTTTATACCAAATACGGGGTTGATAGGGCCGAGTATCGCTTAACTTATATTGGCAAACCCGTTTTCAAGATGAACAAGGAGGAGAGGAGCTTCTACTACAATGACAACCATGTCCACTTTTATTTCAAGCAGTTTCAACAGGGTCTCCGTCTTCTCTTGGACCCCTTCATCAACGAATTTTTGGGCGACGTGAGGGCTGTGTCGGCCATGCTGGGGGCTAATGGGACCAGGGTCCTTGTTAGTTTTATAGTACTTTGCCGTAGCTTAGGTTACGAGCCCACCATGGGGGCTTTCCGTCACTTCTACCAGGTCAGCTATGTAAAGAACAGTTGGCTCCTCGTCATACGGAGTGCCCCCAAGACACCCAAGCTTCTTCTTCCAATGTCTAGCAAGGTTGGAGGTTGGGATAATCACGCGATTAGAATTGAGAGCCGGCAAGGCTGGGAGTTCCAATCCCCTACAGACGATCCAACCCATTCTGGTCCAGTGCAGGGATATGAGTAGACCAAAGATCTGATTAAGCGTCTTGAGGAGTTTGTCGAGGTGGGGCTCCTCGACTGGTCGGCTTTGGAGGCCTCCGACCATTATTACGTCCAGGCTGGCCTGATGCCGGGACTGAGGGACGGGGTCGTTCCCCTAGTTACTGTTAGGAGGGGGAGGCGCTTTAACGACTGGAGAACGCACCCCGGCCTCGTCTTCCACGAGGATTGTGCGAGGTGCAAGGTCCCTCCACTTGACCAATGCCTCGAAGAAGAAGATGTGGCAGGATGTAAATGCTTTACCCTTTGATACTAGTATACTCCCTCCGTCCCACGTAATTGCAAACTAACTTTTTGGGTGTGGAAATTAAGGAAAAGTGATGTAAGAAAGAGAAAAAGTTAAAAGTTGTGAGTATGAAAAATTAAATAGGAGAGAGAATGAGTGGAAGGAATAGTGAGGAGAAAGAATGTTGTGAGTGTAAAAGTGAAGTAGGAGAGAGAATGAGTGGGTGGAATAGTGAATATTCTTTGCCATTTTGGGAAGTTTGCATTTACGTGGGACGGACCAAAATAGAAATAAGTTTGCATTCACGTGGGACGGAGGGAGTATTTTGTATTTTTTGCTTTGCTCGTATGTAACCATTTCGTCCTTGTCTTTGCATATTTGACCCCTGAACAAGAGGCAGAATTAGCCATGAAGAGGTTGAATCTCGTGGAGCTGATTAAGCAAAAGCGACATTTGGTCAAGAAGTCAGCCTTGACGGAGAGGAAGGAGGATGCTAACACTCGCAACCTCCTTTTGAATGCTCAGGGTGATCAACCCCTTCCCCTCAAATTGCACGGGGAGGTCAATGCCGAGGAGATGACCTCCGGGGAACCTGTCAATCCATCAACTGTTGAGGGGCATAGCCTCCATGTTGATATTGCTGAGGTAGAGTCGGGGACTCCATCAGCCGAGGAGACCGCTCTCGTCCATCGACGATCTAGCCAGAAGAGGCCCCAAGGACCATCTGCCGAGGAGCCCCAGGCAAAACGTGCTGCTGGGGATCCTTCCAACCCCGAAGCTCCTCCTCCCCTCACCATTCAGACCATCAAGTCTTATGACGATGCCGATGAGCTGGCTCGGCGTATGGCTGCAAGTGTCCCACGCCCGAGGGTATTCTCTCGCAGAATGAAAGGGACCCCATCGAGGTCGGCCGAGCTCCTGTCCGCAGAGCTACGGACGAGGAGGCTTACGAGGCTCTGTCGAGAAGCCTAGCCAAGAGAACTTGCTGTGCCGCAAGGGACTTTTAATTGCCGAGGTGACTGTCTCCTTTTCTCGGTCATATTGATTTTGTGACTCTTGTTAAGATCTCTAATATTGATTTCTCTTACAATTGGCTTCCGTCACGGCTTACGAGAAAGTCCTAGCCAAGAACAATGCCAGGCACTTGAATGAGGTTAAGACCTCCCAAGAGAAGGGCGAGACCGAGAAGGCGGCTCTGGCTGCCCTGCAGAAAACCAAGGATGCTGAGCTCGAAGCGGCCAAGGCCAAGGTAGAGGCCGAGGTTCTGAGAGCCGAGGAAGAGAAGACGAAAAAAAAAAAAAAAAGAAGACGAAAGCCGAGGAGCATCTCCGGCGAAAGGAAGAAGAGCTTGTCGAGGAGAGGAAGCTCAAAGTCGAGGCCTTGATGAGGGCCGAGGAAGCCGAGGCTAAGTGCCGAGGTATGGAGGCCACCCTTCCTTCAAGGGAAGAGGAGGCCGTGCTCCGTTTCAAGGAAAGCCCGGCTTTCCAGGATGCCCTGATGACCAGCTCGGCCTTCTAAAATGCCGTGGATGAGAAGACGGCGACGATGTTCGAGGACGGGTATCTCCACCTTGCCCGTCGCATCTTGGCTGACCCCTCCACAGGCTTGGACATTAACAAGATTGCTCACGATCGCCCAGATCAAGATGACCAGAAGCTAGGGCTCTCCACCATTTAGTCCCCTTCTCTCAATATAACCTGGACGTAATGGCTGGGGAAGATGCCCAAGCTGGTCGTGAAGTGTGGGTGGCTCCATCTGTGGTTCCCGGTAACCTTCAAGCCTTGGTGGAGGCCATCCAAGATGAGGGGGTGGAAGCCGATGATATGGAAGCCGATGGGGGAAAGGCCGAGGAGACCGATCAGACTGCCCTTCCTCCCCCTGGAACTATCACGGAGGAGTGGCTTGAGAAGCCCTTTGATGATGGCCAGTAGATCTAGGATTTTTCCTTTTTCCTTTTGTAATAGCTGTTAGGACTTGTATTTTTCTTTTGAATATTAATGACAAGGTCCCTTTGTTTTAATTCATATTGTTTCAATGAATTGTTTGAGCGTTTGTTTGTATGCTACGCATAGGCACAAAACTTGTGAAGGTGGAATCCGAGGAGGGTCCCTCGTTCCCGGTTATAACGTAAGTGATTAGGCCGAGGTAAGTCCCTTCTGGCCATGGTACTTAAGTCGTATCGGCCGAGGAAGGTCTCCTCGGCTTTGACTGTTAGGTGATTTCTTCTTTTTCGTCTCCTTATGCCGAGGAAGATGACTCGTGCACAGGTTTCAGACGTGATGCCTTTTAGTCGTAGCGACAAGGTGTTTCCTTGTCTTGACGTGAGACAAGTCATTAAGCCGAGGAGAGATCCTCGGTCTTGACTGATATTTGTAATCCTGGAATCAAGGCGGACCCTAGTCAGGATGTAATGTAAGCCATTAGGCCGAGGAGGACCCTCGGTCTTGGCTGTTAGGAGCCTATAGTCATTGAGTCACGGGCCACGGCGGACCCTTGTCAAGGCGTAAGGCGTGTATTTTGAAGAGTCGGGGATCAGATCTTCGTCCTCTGGTGTTTGTGCTTGGAGTTGATAGTTGCTTTGCAGGTTGGAAGAAGTTGTTTTCATAAACTGACACGCGATTACATCGAACTGCACTCCTATCGAACTAAAAAGTAAAAGACAGAAAACAATAAACTAATCTATTGCAAAATAAACTAGACTAGTGATAATATTTTCTAAGATTGTCGGAATGCCATGGGTGCTTGAGCTCCTTCCCCTTCTTAGTCTTCAATTTGTAGGTCCCTTCACGAATGACATGCGTGACGATATAGGGACCTTCCCAATTTGGGGAGAGCTTGTTTTGTTCTGCTTTTCGACCGGTTGCTTAAATTTTCCTAAGTACCCAATCACCTACTTGGAATACCCTTCTGATGACCCTCTTATCATGGTATGCCTTGGTCCTTTGCTTGTAGTTCACCATCCTCATCTGTGCAGCTAGTCGTTTTTCATCTATCAGGTCTAGGTCTAGGAGCCTATTAACCTTGTTGACTTGCTCATCATAATGGGAGTTCCTCAGAGTAGGGATGGCCATTTCAGCTGGTGCCATAGCCTCAGAACCGAAGGTTAATGCGAATGGGGTTTCCCCGGTTGGCCCCCGGGTGGTTGTGCGAACAACCCATAAAGCTAGGGGAAGTTCGTCCAACCATCTACCCTCGCATCCTTCAAGATTCTTAGTGAGGGCAATTATGACCAGTTTATTGGCAGCTTCTGCTTGACCGTTGCCTTGGGGTCTGCTAACTGAGGACTTTGCATGGCGGACTTTGACTCTTCCCAACTCTGTTGTAAACGCCGTAGAGAACTGAAGTCCATGATCAGAGACAATTGTATGAGGGAGACCGAATCGACATCAGATGTAATCATGGACGAAGTTGATTGCATTTTCTTCCGTTATCTTGCCCAATGCCTTTGCTTCTATCCACTTGGAGAAATAATCAACAGCTACGATGACGTACTAGCAATTACCTCGGGCGGGAGGGAAGGGACCGATGATGTCGATCCCCCACATGTCAAATGGCCACGTAGGTATCACAAGTGCTCGCTCAACCGCCGTAGTCTAGGAATGTCTGAGAATCTCGCACTTGTCACATTTTTTAACATAGGCGCGCGCGTCCTCCCTTAGGTTCGCCAATAGTAACCTAGCGATATGATCTTGTCGCCTAAGGTTCTGGCCCCGGTGTCCGCCGCAAACACCTTCATGTACTTCTCGCCAAGAGGTTCTCAATTTTCGATAGACACACCTTAGCAGGGGCCTCGTGAAAGATCTTCGGTAGAGGACTCCGCTCATCACAACGAACCTCGGGACCTCTTCTTGATAAGCTTAGCTTGAGCTTCATCTTCTGGGAGTTTCTCCTTCTCAATGTACTCAACGTAGTCATCGATCCAACATCTCTCCTCTCCATCTAGACGCATGTCTTGTAATCTTTCATACGCAAAGTTCCTCAAAGATAAACTACATATGGACTGGTCTTAGATGTAGACACATCCATGGTTGCTAGTTTAGATAGAAAGTCTGCGACTTGGTTGTCTTCCCTGTCTATCTGCTTGAGTTCGAAGAATTCCATCCTCTTTGTCATGTCCAGGACAAGGTCTCTATATTTGGCAAGGGTGGGATCTTGGGTGTTATACTCTCCCTTTACTTGTTTGACAACGAGTTGGGAGTCACAGAAAGCTGCCACCTTAGTTGCTCCGTAGAAGGAGGCCAACTCAATACCAAATATTAGAGCTTCGTATTCAGCTTGATTGTTGGAGGCAGGGAACTTGAAACGGATGGCATCTTGCATGGTAAATTCTCCTCCCGGACTTGCCAGTACGACTCCAGCTCCGCTTCTTTCCTTTGTTGCTGATCCATCCGTGTATAGAATCAAACAGTTGGATGGGAGTTCAACAGGAGACTCTTCTTCCTCCGGTGTGTTTTGCTTACGGGAGGTGGGGAGATGCTCACCCATGAAGGCAGTTGTAGCGATGCGTGAATTTTGAAATAACAGAGTCGCCACTTATTATTTATTTAGGAAAACAATAAGAAAAACCTTAAAAAGGGATTTGAGGGTTCGGGGGTTAAGTTATCGAATGGGTAGGTCGAGGAGCATCCATTCCACCCAATCCGGAGATCGGTCTTGCCAATTGAGTATTATCAATCTTTTTAATTACTAATTAAATAAAGAACAAGAAAACCCTAATCAATTTCTTGATTAGGAATGTCGGATTGTACGCTTCGAGATCGCCTTCATCGATTGAAGGGACTCTAGGCTAATCCTTTTGATGGGATTACACCACTCTAAAAGTCAATAGAGAGATTGAGAAGAAGAAGAGTAAAAGTGAAGGAGTTTACCTAGCGTTTGGGGAGGATTTGATTTAGAACGTGGTTCTAAGATGTTTTCTCGATCGAGAAGTGATTTGGGCAGAGTTTCGACTCAATATGAGAGTCAAATCTTGATGCGGACAGAGCTTCGCCTCAATCCTTGATTCGGGTTTGGATGTTTGTTGATCAACAGGGTTGATAAACAAACTTTAGGTGATTTTAGGGAGGTTTTGTGAGTGATTTGAAGGAATCTTTCGTGGAGAGAAACAAACAAATTGTGTGTGTTGTGTGGAAATCTCGGATCTTTGAAACAGTGGAAGTCACCAAGTATTTATAGGGGTTTAAGAGGTAGAGGTGGAGAGGTAAAACACTCCTAGGAAGCTTCCAGAACTCAATTCTGATTGGAGAACCGGATTAGATGAGATTTATCAAGAAAGGAGGTTGAAACGGAGAAGGAGAGTGATTTCTGCACATCCTGTCGAGGGGATATCTCGCGCGAGATATCTAGTCTGATGACTATTTTGTCCTCTTCAGTTTATTCCGTTAATCAGTTAGGTCCAAAACTAACGAGGTTAGTTAGAAACTTAACGAAACATGACGAAACTAATGTGCTTTCATCAAAACACAAAAGAGAGATGAAGAGTAGTGTAATCATGAATTATTGGTTCAGAATGGGGTGTCTACAGCAGTCTCAACCATGAAGTCAACCAAAGGCTGTGCCAGGAGGGTCTTCCTTGGTTGGTACGTGATATCAAACTCCGTAAGAGCGATAGACCAATTCAGGAGACGTCCGGAGCCGTCCAACTTATGCAGGATCTTTTTCAATGGTTCATTGGTATAAACAGTGATAGGATGCGCAGAGAAGTAAGCACGTAGTTTCCTTGAGGCAATGACTAGTGCGTATGCTATCTTCTCCACGTTAAAGTATCTGCTTTCTACGTCTGACAATGCCTTAGAGACATAGTAGACGGGCTTCTGTGCTCCATCTTCATTCCGAACTAGGACAGACCAAGGATCGCATGATCAGCTGGCAGAAGGAATACATACAAAGATCTCACCTAATCTGATCCGAGCAAGGGAGGGAAACCCAAGTACTCCTTCAACCGGATGAATGCCTCAGAGCATTCGGGAGTCCAGGAGAAGCTCTTGATACCCTTCAAGACCTTGAAGAAGGGCAGTGATTTTTCGGCGGATTTGGCTATGAACCTTCCAAGTGCCGCTATCCTTCCATTCAATCTCTGAACCTCCTTGGTGGTGGTAGGTTCCTTCATGTCAATCAATGCCTTGATTTTTTCGGGGTTCGCCTCAATTCCCCTTTGTGAAACCATGAAGCCCAAAAACTTTCCGGCGGTCACCCCAAATACGCACTTACTTGGGTTTAGCTTCATGTTGTTGGTTCGGAGGTTGCCTATCGTTTCTTCCAAATCTGGGGTGTGACTACCCTCGGTCTTAATGACCATGTCGTCAATGTATGCTTCCATGTTCCGGCCTATTTGCGCGCCAAATACCTTGTTCACCATGCATTGGTATGTAGCACCGGCGTTTTTTAGCCCAAAGGGCATCATAATATAGTAGTAGTTTCCCCCTGGTGTTTGGAAGGCCATCTTTTCAATGTCCTCTTCCGCCATTTTGATTTGATGGTAGCCTGAATAGGCGTCTAGGAAACTGAGCGTCTGGTGTCCAGCAATGGAGTCGACCAACTTGTCAATTTTGGGGAGAGGATAGCTATCCTTGGGGCAGGCCTTGTTCAAATCAGTGAAATCTATACACATACGCCACTTCCCATTTTGCTTCTTCACCATTACTACATTGGCCAACCAAACGGGGTACTTGACTTCACGTATAATTCCGGCGCTAAGTAATTTCTGCACCTCTTCTTTAATAGCTTCCTCCTTGTCCCTTGCAAAGTTTCTCCTTGTCCCTTGCAAATAGTCTTTGCCAAAGGATCAACTTCCAAGCGGTGAAGGGCTACTTCTTCATTGATCCCTCTCATGTCTTCGACTCTCCAAGCAAAGACGTCGAGACTGTTTTTAAAGAGGGAGATGATTTTTCTTTCACTTCTGGAGATAGTTGGCCCCTCGAGTTTGATTTTTTGTTCAGGATAGTCAGGATTGATGACTACCTCTTCCAGCTCATCTACAGGCTTCATTTCAGGACCGTCTCGAAATTCCAGAGACTCGATAATAATCTCTCTAATTCTCCTTCCTTCATTGTCGTTCACGTTGAGGCCTTCTTCCTCCATAAGTTCATCAACGTCGGGAAGATCGACCTTCCCCAAGTCATGGTTGGCCCCCGAGTTCTGGCCGTTGACGAGCATGGGGTCTTCCTCAGAGACGGACGGAACTATGCCTTGGTCATCTGCAATTTCTTGGACCATGGGCTCTTCCTCATCATCAAGTACCTCACGAATATAGCTCATTCTGGAGCTAGTTTCAGTGGTTTTTTGAGATTTAGAGATCTTGATGTTTTCCTCGGGGGTATCTATCTCCACGCTTTTAGATTTTTTTCGACTCTTGACGACATGCTCCAAGAAGTCTTTGGGGGTCGCCCTCACACATCCAATTCCAGCACGAGTGAGAAATTTAACTCGTTGGTGAGGAGGGAGGCTACCATCCCAAGTTTAGCTTGACTTGGAATGCCTATGATTGCATGATAATCACTAGTCAAATCCATGACTACAAAATTGACAGTAGCTTTGGCACGGAAGGGGTGTTCACCGACTTCAAGTTCCAGTTCCACAGTTCCTTTAGCTCCAACCTTATGGTTGGTGAATCCTTCCATCCTACCATGATATGGTTCAAGCATAGTGTCTTTCAATCCCATCTGTTGGAAAGCGGAATAGTACAGAATGTCACGGGAGGCCCCCGTGTCCACAAGTAATCTTTTCGATTCCACTTTATCAATCTGACCCTTTATCACCAAGGGTTGTCCATGGGCAGCACGGCTCCCTGCCAATTCGTTGGGAGAAAAACTGGTGACCTCTTCCGCTTTATGAATCCAAGCAGGCACGTGGTACACTTTGCTTAGTTCATGGATCTGGTCCCTCAGTTTTCTGGTAGAAGTCACCTCCTCACGGATCACATGTAATTTGGCCCTAGGAGGCCTACGTTCTCCGTCTTCACTTTTGTCGTCATCTTCACTCTCCTCTTCCTTTCGCTTTCGCTTGTTGTCTTTCTTCATGACATAGCGATCTAGCTTTCCCTCGTCGACCCACCGTTGGATCATTTTCTTGAGGGCCCAACAGCCATCAGTGGTGTGCCCATTGTCCTTGTGAAAATCACAGTTTTTGGAAGTGTCACGAGGGTACTTTGGTTTATCATTCAGCGAACGAGGAGGTGGAAGATTTACCAATTGCATGATCTCCGAGATGGGTTAGGTAAGAGGGGTGAACACTTCAGGCTTCTCGGTACTTCTTGTTCTATTCTTCCCTTTGGAACCCTTACCCTTGTCATCATGGCGAGCGCCAGCCACTTCTGGTTCCGCCTTATCGGATCCCCTTTTCTTGCTTTTATCTTCAGCCATAGCAATGGCGTAAGCCACTTGGTACAATTCAGACTTGGACTTAGGTTCCCGGGCGAAGATTTCATAAATAAGGGGACCGGATTTCAATCCAGAGTTAAAACAGACAATGACCTCCCTGTCAGTGAGGCTCTCCTCTACTTGGTCTGCCATTTTACGAAATCGGTTGTAATAACTGAGGGTGGTTTCCCCCTTTCCTTGCTCAATATTGGCAAGGTCGGTCAATCTCATCTTTCTCCTTCCAGCCGTGGCAAAGTGGTTCAGGAACATTCTCCTCATGCCTCTCCAGCTATCGATGCAACCTTTTTTCAGCTCATGGAACCAGGTCAGAGCTGTTCCGGAGAAGGTGCTCGCGAAAGCTTTACAGAGCATGTCATCAGCTATAGTGAGGAGGTTCATGGTTTGCTCAAAACTTTGCACATGATCCTTCGCGTCAGTGGTTCCGTTGTACTTTCAAAGTTCGGGACCTTAAAATGAGGATTTGGTGGTGCAGCAGTTATCCTCAGAGAGAACGGACGAGTCGACCAGTCGAAATCATCATCATCAACCTTCTTTCCCATCTCCATGTCATCAAGTCTTTGTTTCAATAGTTTCCATTGTTTAGTTTCCACTCCTTTATCACTGCTAGAGCGGGTGCTTCGCTGGGAGCTACGGGTCGATTTATCCTTGGGGTGACCATTTACCCTACTGTGTTCCCCGTCGTTTCGGTGGCTGTCACGTTTAGATGGTGCCTTATCACGTCTTGGTTCCAACTCTTGGCCGCCAAGTATCATTTTATATGGTTCCGGGGTTCTTGGTCTAACAAATTGACGAGGACGAGGTCGTGGAGAGTCTCTTCGAGGACGAGAATCATGGCGAGATCGACGAGGACGAGGTGATCCGGGACGACGAGGAGCCATGACGAGACGAGATGGTGACATTCGCTTGGTCAGACTGAGCCTGGTCCTCAGGTCCCGTGAGTTCACTTCATGATCCCTGGAACTCAACTGGCTTCTCAGGTCAACCACCCTGTCTTTCTTCTGATTGGGATACCGAGGACGAGGAGGATCTCGGAGGGCCTGCTTTGGTGGTACAGCGGGATCGAGGGAAGGACCTCGTCGCTCACCTTGCTCCCTTCCACGAGAATTGCCCATCGACGGCAGCATGAATTCAGCCATGGAATTGTCTGGATCTAATTGCAAAAGAGCAGCCTGTGTCTCATACATTCTTTGCAACGTCTCCATTTGTCTATGTAGTAACATTCGTCGGTCAACATGTTGAGTGCTTTCCGCTTGACCGACGTCGGCCTTCTTCGCCATCTTCCTTCCCACTCGTTTCCCGCGAGGGCGAGTAAGACGAGGAAGATTAGCTCCTTCTCCCTCGGCATTCGCCTGGCCCATGGAACGAAGAGTCATGGCGAGGGGAGGTGGTCCTTCAGGCTGAGGTGGAGGAGGAGGCAGCTCGGCATTGGGGTTGACCCCATTCACCTCAATTTGCTCCTCGGCAGTTACACTTGCGAATTGTCCGTCCATTACGAATCAATAACTGTAACAGCGAATGTTACCAAAAGCGATGTTTTTCAACAGATCCAAATTTCTGGCCAAAATTGGGGCAGATTCTGGGCGCTAACACAAGATTGCAATTGCGATTTTACCAAAACCAAAATTTTCGGCCAAAAAAATTGCTTCAGGCGTGAGTTTGCAGATTTCGGTCGAATTTTCTGCAGAATCCGGCGAATCAAAAACAGAGCCAAACAGAACAGAAATTTCTGTTCAAGTCTAGAAAATTTCCGGCAAACAAACTGGCTTTCAGCGTGTTTTTTCCAGGCCAAACAAAGGGTGTTTGAATCGATTTCCCGGCAATGGAACCAATTGATGATGCCAAAATCGTCAAATCAGCCCAAATCCAAGCGTTCGGATGCTCCGGAGATTGCAAGGCCTGAAAATAAGAGAAAACACGTAAACTAAGCCGGGGCGACTCCGGCTAAAGGCCCTCCGGCGTGAGAGTAAGTTCACGGTTTATGATTAAGAAACTAAATTGACAGAGTTTCTATATGTAAAAAAGTAACGTACCAAATAATAAGCCATATGACTTGTATTTATAGGGATGGATTGATGGAATCCATGTATAATTGAACTTATAAAGAGATAGGATATAATCCTAGGAGAATTATATCTGTTAAGAAGTCCTTGTTTGACTTGAATTGATGTAGTTGGTTACAATCCTGATTGGATCGTGACTATTGAATCCTTGTTTGAATAGGATTGTACGATCTGCTAGCCGGAACGCCGAGGTGCATGAATGTTTTATCTCGGTATTGGCAAGTAAGCCGAGATGCGTGATTCTGCTTCCTCGTAATTTGATGATGGGCCGACATGTGAATATGTCGGGGTGAACGATTCTGTCTCCTCGTCATTTGATGATATGCCGAGGTAAGAACTTTTCTCTCCTCGTCAATTGTGACGTCTCGGAGTATGATGAGCAAAGTATGAAGAGCCCGTGGTTGATATAAGGCCGAGGAGATGATCCTCGGCATACGAGGAGGGTACCTCGGCCCTTGTAATTTGTGCATTGATACTTATATATTGAATTATGGCCCAATCCATTTGGACCCAACTCGGGCAAGCCCGTATTCGTATCTCGGTTTATACTGTTCAATATATATATATATATATATATATATATATATATATATATATATATATATATATATATATATATATATATATATTGATTGTTTAGTTATTCTCTTACTTTTGGTTAGCAAAGGAGCAGCTGCTAGCTCTTAAGCATGGTTACTTGTGGCATTAGGTCAGACGGAGTCGTATATGATCCTTGTTCTTCTTGACTCAAGGACAACTTCTTCAATCTTGATGTGTTTATTTATACTTGAATTATAAGAGTTGTAATATAAAAATTATCAGATTAATTTTCGGCTATTTGGTTGAAAATATTGTCTTATATTTATAATATAGCTATAAGAGTTATAATGTGTCGTATAAATTATCAGATTGGTTCATTGCTATTATTGGAATTTTTAATTTTTTTTATTGAGAGGTGAATTTATCTTATAGTTCAGCAATTATATATAAACTATGAGATAATTTGTGGCTATTATTGAATTTTTTGATATTTTGTATTCAAATAATTGTCTCATAATAAGTTATTTTACCGGGGTTTAATAATGTGAAAAATGAAAAAAAAAAAAATTACTCTTATAATTCAAGTATGAGAGACAAGGGGCATCAGTGAGATTTTCAATCTTCCGTGTCCTACATTGGATTTAAATATCACCTGCAGGGTTCTAAGATGACAAGCCCTTGTTTATGCCGAATTTGGAATTTGTTTCTTGGGTGATTGTTAATACCAAGTTTGTGGTAGTGGTGGTACATGAATGGTGGTGACAGTAGTGATGGTGGTGCTTCCATGGTGAGGAAGATGGTTGGGACGGTAAAATTGAACATTATTTAAAGTTTCACCGCTCTTCCGCGGACATTTTCACAACAAATATTTTTAAGAATAATTGTTTGATAATTTACATTTTCACAACCTTAAACTTACACATCAGCTAACTTTTAATGGGTTAATAATGCCAACTCAACTTTTTAATGACATCATCGTCATTGTGCCAGTCATTGTGCCACATACGCATATTTAATGGAGATTTTGATGAAACTTGGACGGAATAATAACATGGAACATTCAATATTAAAACAAATAAAAAAAAAAAAGAAGTTGGTGACCAATATGTAAAAAAGGTCAGTGGCCTTTGAGGTAACTCTGAACTTAGAATACCTGTTTGAAGGTCAAGAGGGAACTATGTGCACATTTTGATCACCAAGGGGGTTGCGAGAGGGAGGGATAGCACGATCAGAAACGAGCTCAAAATTGGGGGAGAAGAAACAACAGAGCTAAATCAACACACCTTTAATGACACTAACAATCCATGTTAGAGTAGGAAATATATCATGAGCTACAAGAGCTTGTAGATTTTGTTGGGGTTAGTTTCATCATAACAACAATTCACTCCTCCAAACAAGAGTTATTAAGTTACTTCAACAGTTAGTTGGAAACACTGAACTGAGAGGGATAGGGATAGGGATAGGGATAGGGATAGGGGGAGGAGCAGGGAGGGAACTAAAACCTTAAGATGAAGCATGACTTCCATATCTCAACAAAGGCAGCACCAACCAGTCATTCAGGATCCTGCACAACATTTCATCAACTATAATACGAACAAAGAAAACAAATAAGAGCATATTAGACACGAAAACAGACGGACCCAAATCAGATTCATGACTATCAGACAGTATGCATGCAGATCAAGTGATAAAATGTTTGTAGGGTCTTAATGTGGAAAGAGAGAGGAACACCCAATGAATATCCTTAACAAAATCTATAGCCACGAATCTTGAAGAAAAACTTGCTCGTATCCCTTGCGCATTCATCATGCATCATCGTTGCAAGCTGGTTAATATACAATATATTAGTTATTTATATTCATCTTATTACCTAACAACTGAAATATGTAAGATCTACATAACATGAAACAGAAACAGAAATAGGAATGTTGAAAAAAAAAAAGAGAGAGAGCAGAAGGTAGTCAATATATGTTTGGAAGTTCCACCGACAACTTGGCTTCTTCTAGAACTCGTGCAAAAGCATCAACCTGTAAATAGAACGTAGAAATTTCTACATAATTTTTGCTCGGATCTCCCGCATAATCATCACACATCATCATTGCAAGCTGGTTTAATAAAGATAATATTAATAAGTTTGTCTCACCAATGGTGACTTCATCTCAAAGGAGGTATTGAAAATGTGGCACTAATAATTTCATCTTTCGAATCCAGGACCATCAAATCATTGGAAAGAAGATAATGTAGAAGAAAGACCAGTTCATTAAGTCAGACACATGTACCCCTTAGGCACTTCCACATGTAAAATAAACATATCCTCAAATAGATCTTTAAAGTAACGGTTCAAAATTATCGCTGTACGTCACATAAATCCATGTCTGTTATTGTTCTAAAGAAAAGTTGACAGTCCTAATGGTAACCATAAGTATTCAATACGCTTGAAAGCTTCAAATGTAAACAAATCCAAGTCACTCCATCTTTGTGTCTCGGTCTTCATCTAGTCTTGTCAACGCCTACAACAGGAGAAATGAAGCATGGACTACTTTATCAAACAAATACTAGGCCAAAGAACTTGAAAATTAAACTTAAATCTAAGAAGGAAAAACAAAACATCGAGGACTTGTTAGACATTATATACAGACAAAACTTCTGTTCAATGAAAAGGTGGAGAAAGAGAACAAGGAAAGACAAAATGAGGAAGTTGCTACCTTAACCTAACATCTCAGTTCCCTGATGTAAAGGGGATATGAAAATTACAAGCAGTTGCTTTACACCACTAAAAGAATGGCACATTCTATTAAATACTAACTTACCAGGAAAGAGAGACGAAAGTACATGAAGGAAGGCCCTACAATGGTTCGCTAGATACCTAAATTAAGAAGAAAACCCAATGGTTAGGATTTAGGAAACCAATCCACCAGAACAACTTTGGCGAATTCAAGGAAATGATACATTGAAATAGATATCCAAAACCACAATGGTTCATGGGAGAAGAAGATCACAAACTATATACGCTTGAGGTGATAAAAACAATCTCCAGCAATTGGTCGAAATAGTAACAAGAATCTGAAACATGATTTTGTTAAGGAGAGAGACTATTACAACAATCCAGTACATTAGGAATAATCCAAAGATCTTACTTTTGTTTATATATTGATTACAAGTTTCACTAGAGAGAAAATATAATTGAAAAATAGTTGAGATTTGAATCTCAATTCAGAAACATGACATTTTCTGGGAAACGCTAAAATGGGAGGTGGGACTCTTTGTTATTTGGGACACCAGGTTCCTAGAATTTTAGTGAAGTATCATTCTGTAACTGAATCAACATTTTAAATTTGAGAACCAAGAAACCATTTGTGCAAATGAAGAGGAGATTCTGTTAAAACAAATACAAAACAGAAAAGAAAAGAAAAGAAAAGAAAAGAAAAGAATAGAATAGAAGAAGATGAGGACAAAGAGTACTGAAACAAAGAGCAAGCTGCAGAGCATGTGACAATGTGTGACTGATTTGAGCAACTCACAGGAATCACAAAAATGTAATATGACGATTGATGTCCAAATGAAAATCTAAAAGTTGAATCAAAGGGTCATCCAGCATCAATATGGGCAAGATAAATTACATAACAGATGTAACTAAAGTAGACAAAGGATCCTAGTAAAGATATCCCAGCTGACATGTAATGCATTTGATTGGTTTGTCTGTGAGCCCCCATTAAACTTACTTTCTTTTGGTCAATACTCGGTTACATGCTTGTCTTTATCCCCACCATATGATTCCCTAGAAAGAAACATCAGTCTAGAAGGTATCTCTAAACTGCACACTTCAGATTGCTATTTCTCGGCTTTTACTATCCTTCGGTTCTGAGTCCTATAATGTTGAACTGTACACAATTAGTCTGTTTGTGTGCTACTATCTACACATATACATAGAGACTCAATATCACTGTGGAGCAGTATCGACATGGAATAATAGAGGACCTAAAGTAGAATCCAGTATTAACAGAGAAACTAGACAATCAGAAACGAAAATTTTCAACATTGTTTACACATTGCATTCCAAAATTCAGAATCATATAACTTATAGGAACCACAAAATGTTTAACATGTTGTCAATCCAGCACAGAATTATGTGCAAGAATATTTCAAAAAATACAAATAGGATTCAGATTTCATATAGCTTAACAATTGAGAGAGAGAGAGAGAGAGAGAGAGAGAGAGAGAGAGAGAGTATGTTGGTAAAATGATTTACCTTCTGGGAGCCAACCGTAACCAACACGAGATAGAGTAAGCATAGAAGTCATCAACGCTGAAGCAGTTGCTGTGTGAAAAGGTTGCATCGAATCGAGACAAGCACTCATCTCAGCTGGGCAACTTCAAAACACACAAGTACACCATTACATTTCTAGTATAAATACATATACAAAGTATACATAAATATATTTCATGTCTAAACCCTTCATTGTGTAAAATTTTTAGAGTATTTTATCGTTCCTTCAAACAACAAAACATCACTACAGATATATGGATAAAGATTTCTTTCTGGCAGTTAATCACATTAAAAATTTCAAATTTTGTATTCACTCTCTTTCATGATATAAGACTGTAGGTGCTTTCTTACAATTAAGTTTGCAGATAAATTGGTGTCAACAATGGAGACATGATTCAAAATAACAGCTGAATTGAAGAAAGGAATTCATACATCTCTGAACTTGGGAGAGAGAATACACATAGTTGCACACAGTGAAATACGGAAACAAACTCTCTTAACTAACTACCGAGTCGTTGTAACAACCCTATATACTATGCCTAATTACAATACTAATATGACAAATTACAATTATGCCATTCAACAAGCCATGTTTGAATTCCTGAGCACCTTGAACCACAGTGTTGATATTGGCATTCATCATGTGTGTGTTGGCTTCATTATCTCGAACACCCCTCCCACAAGTTGAGGGGGGAAATGTTTGAAACCCCCAACTTGCTAAGCATGGACCAATGAGGAAATGAACCCAAAGATTTAGTAAAGATATCAGCAAGCTGGAGTCGAGTAGAAACATAAGTAGGAATGAGCAAACCAGATTGCACCTTCTCACGGACAAAGTGAAAATCTAATTCGATGTGTTTTGTTCGAGCATGATACACTGGGTTCGAAGCAATGGCGATGTCAGCAGCACTATCACAGAAAACATTAACTGGAAGAGAAATGTGAATGCCAAGATCAGCAAGGAGAGATTGCAACCATAAAATCTCACAACTAGTAGCAACAGCACGATACTCGGCTTCAGCTGATGATCGAGGTACCACGTTTTGTTTCTTGGAGTGCCAAGACAACAAGGATGTGCCCGAGAACATACAAACCAGTGACTGATTTTCGATCAGTAGGATCTCCTGCCCAATCACCATCGCAATAGGCCTTAAGAACAAACTCATTATGCCTTGAGAAGAAAAGACCCTGACCTGGAGTACCTTTGACATATCTAAGGACTCTATGGAGGGAGAGCTTTGAGATGAGGTTCTCTTGGGTCATGAACAAACTGACTAAGAACATGTGCAGCAAAGGCTAGATCAGGTCTAGTAACAGTCAAATATATAAGTTTGCCAACTAGCTGCCTGTACAAACTGGGATCAGCAAGAGGAGAACCTTGAGCAGCCAATAACTTGGTATTACGATCAAGAGGAATACTGAGAGGTTTGGCATGAAGTAAACATGCACTATCAACTAAATCCAAAGCATATTTTCTTTGATTTAGATGAATCCCTGTGCTAGATTGTAAGACCTCCAAACCAAGATAATATTTAATGAAGCCAAGGTCCTTTATGCTGAATTGAGCATCTAAATAAGACTTGAGAGACTGCACAACATGAGAGTCATTGCATGTGACCAATATATCATCTACATACACCAAGACAACAGTAAAGGCGGTTATCAGACTTTAAAGAAAACATAGAATAATCAGCATGAGACTGTGTATACCCCAAATGAAGAAGAGCAGTAGTAAGCTTAGCAAACCACTGTCTTGATGCCTGTTTCAAACCATACAAACTTTTGCCCAGTTTGCAAATCATACCCTTGAGGAAGATCCATGTAAACTTCCTATTCTAACTCACCATGCAAAAATGCATTATTGACATCCAATTGATAAATGGTCCAACCTTTAACTGCAGCAAGAGATAACAAACATCTGACAGTAACCATTTTCACGACAGGTGCAAATGTCTCTTGGTAATCAATACTTTTATTTTGTGTGTAACCCTTAGCCACTAATCTAGCCTTGAATCTCTCAATGTAGCCATTAGAGTGATACTTCACTTTGTAAACCCATTTGCAGCCTACAGTCCTTTTGCCGGAAGGTAACGGAACTAATGACCAAGTGTTGTTGGATTCCAAAGCTTTAATTTCATAATTCATGGCTTTCACCCACCTCTGATCTTTCACAGCTTGAGCATAGTTTCTACGTTCAGTCACACTAGCTAATGCATTAATGAAGTGAAGGGAAGAATGAGAACAATTATGATAAAAAATGAAATGATTGATGTCAAATTTAGAAACAGCGAACACAAGATAGTCATTGAATTTGGAAGGAGGGTGTCTAAGTTTGTTAGACACTCTAATGGGGACAGAAGTAAGTGGATTAGCAATGGGAGGAGGAGGAGGAATCACAGTAGGATATGAGTCATGATCAGAAGTGGAAACATGAGCAGGTTGAGGAAGAAGTGGGCATTACAGGAATAGGATAAGGATCATCAATTGGCCAAGGCAACTCATCCTGTGATTGTAAAGAATCAGAAGAAGAAGAGAAAGAAAAACAGGACTCATGAAACACATGTCTTGAAACAAAAACTTGATGTGAATCAAGATTATATAAGGTGGATCCCTTTTGACCAAATGGCTAACCCAAGAAGATGCACTTGATTGCCCTAAGAGTAAATTTATCTGAGGGGTGTGTTAAAGCAAAGCAAAGACACCCAAAAGTTTTAATGTGATCATAAGAAGGATTAATATTGTAGAGGAGCTCAAAAGGAGTTTTAAACTTGGTTGCACTGGTGGGAGCCTGTTAAAAAGGTAGGTAGCAGTGAGAAGAGAATATTCTCAAAACTCAATTGATAAAAAAGCTTGAAACCTGAAAGCCCTAGCAATATTCAAAATACTCTGGTGTTTCCTTTTAACAACCCCATATTGTTGGGGAGCATCAACACATGAACTAAAATGGAGAGTACTAAGGTTAGCAAGAAAGGGCCTAACATCTTGATTGAAAAACTCAGTCCCATGGTCCGTTATTCTGACAGATTTTATGATGGTTTTGAAATGAGTGTGAACAAACTTATAAAAGGATTTGAGAAGATCAAAAACAAGACATTTACTAGGCATGAGATATGTCCAAACACTCCTAGAGAAGCTGTCCACCAAAGTCAGGAAGTATTTGCAACCATTTAGAGTAGGAATCCTATAAGGACCCCATAGATCACAGCGTACCAGTTGAAAACAATAGTTTAATGGAACTAATGGGAAAAGGAATTTTATGTTGCTTAGCAAGAGGACAAATAGTACAGTGAGATATGTATTTAGTACAAGTATCATTGGAAGCTAAATGTTTATACAAAACAGGAATTTTCAACAGAACATCAAACATCAAGAGAACAATGTCCCAATCCCTTATGCCAAATAGCATAATTAGAAGAACTACTAAGAGCATTAACAAAAGAAGAAGAAACAACATTTCCATGAAGCAAATACAGTACATTATTCAGTTCCCGAGTAGCAATGACTTTCATTTGTAGTTGGTCCTGGAAAGTGCATAAGGATTTAGCGAAGGAAACATTGTAATCACTAAAAGAATTTTAGAAATAGAGAGAATATTGAAGTGAAACAAAGGCACATGATATTGTGTATGGTCAGATTGGGAGTGATATGGACAGAACCAACTTTTGTAACAGTAGTGAGATGATGACCATTAGGCAAAGATAACTGAATGGGATTAGGAAGATCAGTAATAGAATGCATTAGAGAAAGAGAGTAACAAGTGTGATCAGTAGCACCCAAGTGTGTGCAAAACAGAGAGAAGCAGCAAGTGTGTAAGATGGGATAAGGTCATAGTTGTTAAAAGGCGAAAGGCAGGCGAGAAGTTCCTAGAAAAGGCGAATGGCAAGGCGGTTGAAAGGCGGACGAAAGGCGAGCAAGGCATTGAAGTAGAACAAAAGGAATAGTAAAATAATATATATGTAAAATATATTAAACAAAGCTTAAACATGTTAAAAACAAGAATTTTGCATTAGATAAGGGTCACGATTTCACATGAAATATCAACTTAACATAACTAAAACACCCAAAAGTGAGAATTCTAATACAAAAAACACATTTCATGTTTAAAAAATGTGTTCAAATCAGTAAACAATTAGTCATTTAAAAGCGTGAATATGTGAATTTTAAGACAAAAAACACATTTATCATACTTATTTTCTTTTGATTACTCGAGAGAAATTACGAATATCTTTGTTTTTCATGCGCGCCACAAGCTATCTTTACCCCTATGTTTTCCCAAAACAACCCATTAGGTAAGTTAAATTATTCAAAACTAAAATTACAAAATGGTCTAGCTTAACACTACACATACGCCTATTATGTCTTTTAACAAAGGCAGACTCCTTACGCCCAGCCTCTCGCCATAACCAAGAAACGTCTCGCCTGGCCTAAAGGCACACAACAGCCTGCCATAAAACCAATAAAGGCGCCAAAACGGTGAGGTGAGCGAGAGAGGCACTAGCCTTTCGCGACTATAGATAAGGTCACACCTGCCATGTGGTCACTCCAACTCCAGATGACAAGCTGGAAAGATGATCCTCAGGTGTGTCTTTAGCCTTGATCATTGTCGTGAGTTGATTAATCTGTGATTGCAACTGCTCAAACTCGAAAGTTGTTTGCCTCTTTTGTTGTTCAGAACTAGATTGCATTATATTGGGGTTGCTTGGACCGGCATTATCTTGGGGTTGCATGGACCGGCTGTGGAGTGTTTGTCTTGACCTCTAGTAAACTTCCCTCTATTCAAACGGTGAGCAGGATGACTAAAGGGAAACCCATTTAACTTGTAACATTTGGACTTTGTATGGCCTTCCTTTGAACAATAATTGCAGAAAACACCCTTTTTGAACTTTGAAGATTGAGATTTGTTTCCAGGTTGATATGATGCAGCTATGTAGATTGGAAAGGGACTACTGAGATTAGCATTAGAGATCTCTGCTGCCATTGAAATATTCTCATGGATATAACCTTATCTTATGGTCTCTTCTTGCCTAACCATAGAGTGGGCTTCTCCTACGCTTGGTAAAGGTTTCATCCTCAGAATTTGACCCCTTATATGAATAAAGTTATCATGGAGGCCCATCAAAAATTGCATCAATTTCTTCCTTTGTTCTCGCTCCTGAGCCTTAAAAGAACCACATGTGCAATTGCTACAAGTGCGGGATGTGATAGTGTCCAGATCATTACTTTATGCCAATAACCTTTCATGTTGTGATAATAGGATTCACCATAAGACTGTCTCTGTTCTAGACAGCGAAGAATGCTCGCGAAACGTTGACTGAGTTCACTCCTTACAGTGGAGGCAGACATAACATAACATAGACTGCTACTAATTGACTCATTTACGACATTGAATATCCACGAAATGACCATATCATTAGCTCTAGCCCATAGATTGTAGGTCATAGAATTTCTATCAGGTACTACAAAAGTGCCATCAACTAAACAAATTTTGTTCTTAGCAGAAAGAGCTATTTCCATTGATCTCTTCCACGCACTCTAATTGTCACTACCAGAGAGTTTAACAGAAACGAGAATCAGACCTGGATGATCATTGTTATGCAGAAACAGTGGATGCATATTCGAATCCAAACCGATCTCCATTGTAGAAGAGCTGGAGGAGGAGTTTGAACTAGAATTTGTGGTCGCAGCACAGAAGCCATGGGAATTTGACTATGCAATGTAGAGAAATCGAATTAGAAGAAGAAAAATTGGGCGGTCTTGGAGAATCATGCCCTAATTTGAACAAAATGCACAGAAATTGAATGATACAGTTACGCGAAGCAAGATCATACGCTCTGATACCATGTCAACAATGAAGAATCATGATCAAGATAACAGCTGAATTGAAGAAAGGAATTCATACATCTCTGAACTTGGGAGAGAGAATACACATAGTTGCACACAGTGACATACGGAAACAAACTCTCTTAACTAACTACCGAGTTGTTGTAGCAACCCCTATATACTATGCATAATTACGATACTAATATGACAAATTACAATTATGCCATCAAGTCCAAACGCCATCGTTTCCTCTATCAATTGTCTTATTCAAACAATTCATCAAGCCATGTTTGAATTCCTGAGCACCTTGAACCACAGTGTTGATATTGGCATTCATCATACGTGTGTTGGCTTCATTATCTCTAACAGTTGTCTGTTAAATGTTACTTGTACAAGTGATTGACTTGATTTGTTCAGAAATTGAAAAAGGATAGACCTAATAGCTCTGTGTGCGTGGTTAGTAATTGTTAAGTACCTGAAGATGCGATGGGAGGTGAGAGGCTTTCTGGTGGCGAATCGAAAAGTGGAACTGGAGCTAGCAGCTTTGGCCTCGGAAGTGACCCTAGCCGCCGCGCTACGGACGGAGGATGACCGGAAAACGGATCTGGCAGCAGAAGCAGCAGCGGCCGATGCCATTTTTTTATGAAATTGAGGGGTTTTGGACTTTTGGTGGGTTTTCTGAATGAAACAGCCTAAAGCTAAAACCTTCTTTGGCCGGGCCGGGTCGGGCGCGCATATTGCTCAGTTCCCAATAATACTTTCATCATAAACAGTTCAATCTAAAATATAGTGTAGTATTTGCATTATTTCTAGAATTCACAATAACAATTTCTCCTACCAATACTATTTTATTCATAATTCTTAATTAAAACCAAGTATTAGTTTATATTAAACATTATACTTATGAGATCGACCCGAATTTGCCTTTTATATACTACATCAACACCGTTCACTTACAGTATTAAAATAACCTGTTAGATTTTGGCTTAATACTATCCCCATGTATCATAAAAAAGTTTTGCAACAATGTCATATGCAAGTTATCTATTGGCACGGACCAGTGGCGGAGCCAGAAATTTAGTGAAGGGGGGCAAAAAATTTTGGAGTGAAAGAATGATGAATGGGGGCAAGAAAAATACACCAAATTTTTTTTTGTGGGTGCTGCCCCCGAAAAAAAAAGTTGGTGTATTTTTTCATACCGAATACAATTTTAGACATAGTAAATTATCTACGTTAATGGTGCCAATAATTCATTCATTGGTGTCTTATACAATTCAACACACATATAACATAATTGCACATATCAAAAGGTTCAACATGTATATTTATTTAACGTCTACAAATCACATCTATTAAAAGAAAATTATAAATATAAAACATTTTTTTTCAAAATATACTTCCTCCATCCCACTAAAAGTTAAATTCTTTATCAAATGTCTCATTAAAAATTACACTTTTCTACAATTTTCTCTCTCAAACCCCACTTTTTATACTCAACCCGGCCAATTACATTTAATCTTTGTGTTTAAAATAAAAATAAAACTGTTAGTGAGACGGAGAAAGTACACCTACATTTAATCTCTGTGTTTAAAATAAAAATGTAATTTTAGTGAGACGGAAAAAGTATAGTCACAATACATATAATTATTTTTTAAAAATAAAATTGTATTACATATAGTACCCAAATAAAAACAAAAAAAAAAATTGTCAAGGAGGGCAGGCCCCTCCTTGCCCCTGCATGCCTCCGCCCATGGCACAGATCACCTTTTGAATCATGGAAAATCTGGGTCGACAGAAGGCATAAGGTTTTTGAATGAAATAATCATTGTGTGGTTTGGAAACGTCACACATTATCTTTTCTAATACATGTTTATACATTTTCAAACGATGTTGAAATGCATCTAACGTGTACATACACAGATTCGCAAAGTATTGCTTATATAAAAGTACATCTGCTCTTTATGTGACAACGTATATAGATACGGTCGTCCACCAAACTACCCATTGAGAAGATTCTTTCTCTTCTAAGTAGCAGTGATTATCGCAATTGTTTTACCAGAATCTTGATTATCCATTACCAACATTTTTCGTATAAAGTTCATCGGAATATCATAATGAAAGAAAACTATATTTATTATTTGAAAATTGTTGTAAATACTAATGATCTAAGCTTCTTATTTATAAAATGATAATTTTTTTTAATAATATTTATGATAATAATTTTATATTAATTGTAATCTAACTAACTAACGTATGAAAACATGTCACGTGTCAAGTTATCAATTAAATTCACTTATTAATTTATTATGTGTAATCTCGGTGGCGAATAAAAATATGACATTTGTCGAAATAGATTATTTATTTTTTATTTAAATTAAATAGATTTTAATTATTCTTTAAAATTATTCATAATTAATTATTAACACTATTTATTTAGTTAAAATATTTTAAATATGAAGAAAAATTAACAATATGAAAAAAAATGAGTCATTAATTTGATACTAGATATTGGAAATGATAGTACCTGATGCTGCAGGAATTGTGCTTATCAATAATCCTCCACGTGGCAAGATTAATCACATGGCTCCTTGACCTGAAATCAGAACCCACGACTAGCCGGATGTGTCTCCGGCGAAGACACTCGGGCGTGAGAGTAAGATAACGGTATATTATAGCTCAAAATGTATTGAATAATGAACTCAGAATACAAAATGGCAGTTCCCTTTCACCGTTTGGTAGTGATGAAGTATTTATAGGAAAATGTGATGTATTTTTGGGGAGGCAGCATGTCCTCCGAGATTATAGCGGCAGTTACTTGGTCGTGGGCACGTGTCTATAACGGTCCCTGATTTGTAGGGATGTAGTTGTGAGCATTGATTAACCAAATAAGTCGGCAAGTGTCAGGTCGTCACTTGCTGATTTAGGTCGAGGTCGCCACTCGTGGAATGGTCGACCTGACTGTCGGGTAGAGCATGGTTCATACCCGAATTGTAGCATGGATCATGAGGTCGGACTAAGTTAGGTCGGGACCTGTAGGTCGGACCATGGGTTTAGTCGACTGATGTGTGAGATGGGCCTTGGGCCTTGTTCTGATTGGATCAGTCTCATTGAGAATGTGGGTGCCAATGCTATCTGTGATTGGGCTTTACTTGCTTAGCCCAACTTTGACACTTTTGGTGTGTTCAGTACCTTTTATAAAGGTATCAAAATTTAATTTTGATACCTAAAAAGGGCAAATTCCAGTGCATTAAGCGCTCACCGTCAAGCGGGGATTGGGAGAGGGAACCATTTGCTAGAGCCTTTCCCTGACCATTGCCAAGAGGTTGTTCGCCAAGGTTTGATGCTTTGTTATATGAATGGTGATTCACAAGTATTGATGAACCCTGACTTTTATATATATTTATACATACACAAATACACGTCCCATACAGTCAAATATATCCCCTATATACATGTACCAAATATTTACATTGTTGTTCGCCAAGGTTTGATACTTTGTTATGTGAATAGTCATTCACAAGTATTGATGAACCCTGACTTTTATATATATTTATACATACACAAATACACCGTCCCATACAGTCAAATATATCCCATATATACATGTATCAAATATTTACATTGGGACTCCTCATAAAGTGCCATATATGCACTCTCTCACCCTATATATACTATAACCCTCCAAGGCAAAAGGTATGCTCAAAACCCTATTCCCTCATTATACACAAGCACTCTCTCTCTCTCTCTACAACTCTCTCTCTCTAGAGAGCTTCCATACAGTTTATACACAAACATATGCTGATTCTTGCGCCCGAGGGTTATAGCGGGGCAACCCCCCGCACCCCTAACGGTGTTGTTTTGCAGATTCTTCCTGAGGTGCCGACGCATTTCCGCAACCTTTGCCACCCCGAAAGGGTTGATTTTTATGGCGTCATCAGTGGTTCCATTGCCAGGAAGAATCTGCAAAACAACACCGTTAGGGGTGCGGGGGGTTGCCCCGCTATAACCCTCGGGCGCAAGAATCAGCATATGTGTTGTGTATAAACTGAATGGAAGCACTCTCTCTCTCTCTACAACTCTCTCTCTAAAGAGCTTCCATACAGTTTATACACAAACATATGCTGATTCTTGCGCCTGAGGGTTATAGCGGGGCAACCCCCCACACCCCTAACGGTGTTGTTTTGCAGATTCTTTCCGAGGTGTCGACGCGTTTCCGCAACCTTTGTCACCCCGAATGGCTGATTTTTATGGCGTCATCAAGTATCAAAATTTGATTTTAATAATTATAGCTTAACTCCTAGAAGACGTTTTAAAACAGACTCTATGATAATGGGTCAATATAATATGGAGTTTATTTCACTAAAGTCCTCAAAAGGAAAGCTCGTTTGAGTTTCTCTATAACCCAAATTATATTACTAGTAAAAAAATCTCATAGTCTCATGACAATCGGATTACCAATATTAGCCTTACTAAGTACCTACTCCAAAAATAGACTCTCCCTCCATTTCCTCGTTCACACCCTCTCCCTCCCTCCTTCTCTTCTCTTCCTTCATCCTCTATTTTTGGACCAATACATGTAAAACGAGTGTACTAAAAAATGGGCAAATGTGTGATATCTCCTAATCCCACATCGAAAATATGTGAAAATTTAGTGTGCGATAGAATGTCCATATACTACTACTAATCATCAATTAGACTTTTGAAAGCCTGTGATGAATTGTGGTTAACCCAAATGAGGAGGTGATTAGTGGCAGTGGGTGGTGTATGCGTAGCGGGTTGTGCTTCAGGCTAAGGTTGTTACAAATGCTATTATAGTGAAACTCAAGCCGTAAGGCTTGCGAGCTCGCCTAAGGTACGATCTTGATGGACCTATTGAGTCTTGCCCGGGACGACAAGGATTTGAGTGGGGGAGTATGTGATATCCCTTAATTCCACATCAGAAATATGTGGGAATTTAGTTTGCTATATAGAATGCTCATACACTAATACTAAAACTAAAATCATCCATTAAACTTTTGAATGCATGTGATTGATTGTGGTTAACCCAAATGCAAAGATGCTTAGTGGGCAGTATTTGGTGACTGCATAGTAGATCGGGCTTCGGGCTCGGATCATTACCAAATGAATCTACTTTCTCTGTCCCAAAATAAATTGTTGATTTTTTTAATAAATTAGAAGTGTAATATAGTAAACTCGTTAAAGTTAGTAACAAAAATGAAAATATGGTGTTAACTAAGGGTGAGCACGGATCGGTTTGGATCGGTTTTAGGATAAAACCGACACCAAACCAATAACTATCGGTTTTATGTAAATCGAAACCATTAACTTCGGTTTCTTAATGGTTCGGTGTTACCGATTTCGGTGTTACCGGTTTCGGTGTGATATCGGTTTGGTTCGGTGTCTTAATGGATTGTTGGGCTTTGTACTAACAAATCTAGTTATATGTTCGGTTAACTAAGAAAAAAACAAAATCCACAAATGAACCAAAACAAACACTTGTAAGGCACGGGCTTTCAGTCTGGTATAGATGAAACTGAATCACAATATATGGTTTTCTAATAAAATAATTTGCCTGAATGGCAACCTTATACAATAAACAAGCCTTCATTCAAATTTATGATTAATGCAAGCACATATTTCAATTAAATTATGAACATGGTGTTGGGTTTCGAGGGTCCATGCGCAGCGGAATAATGCAAAATTAACTCGAAAACCCGGAGCCCTAGGATCCGTTCTAGATGATTAATTAAGAAGAATGATTTAGAATTACTAACCTTGTGTGTTTTTGTCGTTGACAAACGCGTTCCAACTCCAGATTGAAGAACTAGCAAATCTTCGATGAACGATTCTTGAATCACGAACGATAGATCTTGATTGGCGAAGATCCTTTATGTGTATCTGAAATTACCGGATCAGGCTCAAGGCGCGCGAGCCCACAGATCTCGCATTCGTCATTCGGAAGTCGCCGGATCCGAGAGGCAGCACAATCGCGCCCCGGCATCTGGCTTATTCCGTTTTAGCGTTGCGTGTTGGAGGTGTCTCGCCGTTTTGCTTTCGCATTTTGTAGAGTCGCCACGCCGTTTTTATTAAGCCCAAAACATTGAAAAAGGGGCATCAGTTTAAAGATAAATTTTAAACTGTTTTTGTGTGATGAGATTTTGAGTTCGGAGGTCAGATGACTCCTCGGGAAGAGAATATTAGAATATTAGAGCTCACCCGAGTCGCCTCGTAAAAACGAGTCTTTCGGATACCCCTAATATCCTTTAAAAAGTTGTGTGTGTGTGTGTGCTTTTAAAAATGCATGTCAGTATCGGATGTCTACATTGTATTGAAATGTATTGAAATAGAATAGGAAGGAAGCCTTACCAATGTTGGTTCGTGTCTGTCTTCCGCAGGGAATAGTGTTTGAGGTCGGAGTAGCGTTCGGATTGCTTCGGGATGCCGGTTGTCCGCGGACGAGTTTCGGCGTGAGTTGAAACCGTAGCCGCGTTTGGGCGCAGGTTCGGCGTGCGTGGGGATCGTCGGGATCGGCCGGGCGAGGTTCGGCGTGCGTTGGAATCGTTGGTTGGATTCGGGCGGAGGTTCGGCAAGGTTTGGGATCGCCGGTTTGACTCGGAAAGAGCCGGACACCGTGGGAAAGACCGAGCGAGGCCTCGGAGTACCACGAGGGGCCTCGAGTACCTCGAGAGTGCCTCGGGCAGCGCGGGAGCGTCTCGGGAGCGCTCGGAGAGGCTTCGGAGCACCTCGAGGGGGCTCGGAAGGCCTCGGAAGGATCCGAAGGGGCGGGAATGCCTCGAAAGGTCTTAGAGGGGGAGCCGAAGGCTTAGGGAGGAAGAGAGAAGTGGGAGGTGTGTGAAAATGAGGAGGAAGCCCTCTATTTATAGTAGTGGAAAATCGCAAAGAGGTCCGTACGGACCTCTTAGGTAATGATGGATTTCCGGGATTTGAGGGAATCTCGTGGACTTTAAGGGGATTTTCGTAATGATTATGGCTGGTGCAAAGAGGTCCGTACGGACCTTTTGGCATGCAAAGAGGTCCGTACGGACTTTCCATGCTCTTGTGAATGTGATGGCAAGCTAGCTCTCGTCGAGAGCTTTCCAACCATATATGGCACGTCTCAATCGGAGTTCGTATGAAGGAGTTATGGCCTCCGGAAGTTTGCCTCTGGTTTTTGTCGTATCTTTGGGATGGAGAGCGATCCAGTTGGGGTACTTACGAAGCCCCTCGGCGACGTCACTTATGAAAGAAGTGGGGTCGTCGATAAGATAAGGGTCCTGATCTGGATCGCGTCTTTGGGAGAGGAAGTGACCGTGTAGGTCGGTGCGTGAGGACATGTAGCGGTGTCTGTTATGTGGCCAGTTTAGGTCGGTTGGCTGGACCACTGTGATAGGATTCCTACGTATCCCTAGCGGGAATCAAGCCTCGATCGTAGTTCGTGTGTGGGGTGAGTGTTTGTGAGTGCGGGCGTGGTGGTGCCACGAAGTGTTGTGTGACCGCCGAGGTCGGTGATAAGGACGTGGTGGTGTCCTGAGTGGCCGTATAGGTCGATGGGGTGAGACCACTGTGATAGGATTCCTACGTATCCCCGGCGGGAATCAAGCACAGTCGTAGTTCGAAGGTCGTGAAATTGTGAGTGTATGTGAGCGTGGTGGTGCCCTAAAGTGTTGTGTGACCGCCGAGGTCAGTGATAAGGACGGGGTGATGTCCTGATATGTGGTGACCGCCGAGGTCAATTGTGAGGACGTGGTGGTATCCTGGGATGGAAATTTTACGATTTTCCTAATCGGGTGGTTTAAGGCCTTCCGGCCGGCGATAGTGATTTGGGAGATTTATACGGTCTTCGGACCGAGTGGTTTAGAGCCTTCCTGAGGATAGTAGTTTGGGCGATTTATACAGTCTCCCGGACTGAGTGGTTTAAAGCCTTCCGGGCTGGAGATAGTAGTTTGGCTGATTTATACAGTCTTCCGGACTAAGTGGTTTAAAGCCTTCCGGGCTGGAGATAGTGATGGGGGAGGTTTATACGGTCTTCCGGACCGAGTGGTTTAAAGCCTTCCGGGCTGCCTGTGGTGAAGTAGTGAGGTTTGTGGTGAGTGGACGTGGTGATGTCTGAGTTGAAGCTTAGTTCGGGAGTATGAACCTAAGTTGTGACCTAGTTCAGAGTATGACCTAAGTTGGGACCTAGTTCGGGAGTATGACCTAAGTTGGGACCTAGTTCAGAATATGACCTAAGTTGGGACCTAGTTCGGGAGTATGACCTAAGTTGGGACCTAGTTCAGAATATGACCTAAGTTGGGACCTTGTTCAGAGTATGACCTAAGGGAGACTTAGTTCAAGAGTATGACCCTAAGTTGGGACCTAGTTCGGGAATATGACCCTAAGTTGGGACCTAGTTCGGGAATATGACCTAAGTTGAGACTATTCTAAGGCGTACGGACCTAAGTTGAGTTTGATGGGCATTTTGTGGATCCTATATGGAACTTTGTTTGTGGGAATTTTTGGAAAGGCATCATGCCGTCTTTGAGATTCTTCTTTTATGTAGCATTTATTACGGCTATGTCTTGCGTTTGAAGTTTATTGACATACCTTTCTTTGTGTTTACACAACGGGGAGGAGGCACCTTTGTGAGGAGGAAGTTGAATTGTTGAGGATGTGGGGCACCTCGGCCAGAGATGAAGAGGACATGGTGGCGTCTTTGGGTGAATTGCTTGAAGTGTTAGAGGGCGTAGGGCGCCTGCGATCGAGTTGTTGAAATGTTGAGGACGTGTGGCGCCCCGGCCAGAAGTTCTGAAATGCTGCGGATGCGCTGGCGTTTTGGCCGAAGTCAGTGAAAGGATGAGGACGCGACGGAGCCTTTGTTCGAACTTGCGGTGAGGGCGAGGTGGAACCTCTGCCTGAACTTGGTGAGGGCGAGGTAGCGCCTCTGTCTGAACTTGCGGTGAGGGCGAGATGGAGCCTCTGTCTGAACTTGGTGAGGGCGAGGTAGCGCCTCTGTCTGAACTTGCGGTGAGGGCGAGGTGGAACCTCTGTCTGAACTTGGTGAGGGCGAGGTAGCGCCTCTGTCTGAACTTGCGGGGAGGGCGAGATGGAGCCTCTATCTGAACTTGGTGAGGGCGAGGTAGCGCCTCTGTCTGAACTTGGTGAGGGCGAGGTAGCGCCTCTGTCTGAACTTGCGGTGAGGGCGAGGTGGAACCTCTGTCTGAACTTGCGGTGAGGGCGAGGGCGAGGTAGCGCCTCTGTGCGGAACTTGCGGGGAGGGCGAGATGGAGCCTGCAGCCGAACTTGGTGAGGGCGAGGTAGCGCCTCTGTCGAACTGCGGTGAGCGAGTGGAACCTCTTGCGGTGAGGGCGAGGTGGAACCTCTGTGCGAAATTGGTGAGGGCGAGGTAGCGCCTCTACTTGCGGTGAGGCGAGATGGCGCCTCTGTACGAACTTGCGGTGAGGGCGAGATGGAGCCTCTGTCGAACTTGGCGAGGACGTGGGATGCCTCGGAGTCTTTGGGACAAGGAGAGGAGGGATGGCTCATCTTCTTTTTCCTTCTTCATTCTTATTCCTGTGGACTTCTTGGATTATCCGGTCGAGGAAGGTGCTGGGTTCAACGAGGACGATGATGTGGCTGGTGGAGGCGCCGAGATGCCGAATTTCTCATTTGTGGAGGAGGATGATGATGAATCGGATTAGGGCTCTTTTGCTTTTCCTCTTTCCATTGTTTTTTTTTTGTAGAGCAGGACATTTTGTACTGTAATAAAACACTTGTATTTGCACGGCAAAGTATTTTATTTAAGATGTAATGACGTATTTGTGATTCCGGGATTGACCTAGGAATTGTTGCTAGCTTATTATTATTTTTTGTGCATGTCGCATGAGTGGGAATGTATTTGTGGTTAGTGGAGGTGAGGAAGCTTTGGCGGGTTTTTCGAGCGGTTAGGAGCCTGGCGGCTTTGGCGGTTTCATGAGCGGCGGGAGTGATGTCTCCAGGGCGCGTTCGCTTTGTGCTTGACAGCCCCTCTTTTTGGGGTTAGCTAACTCAGGATATGTGACGGTGCTCTGTTGGATGTGGCAGGCCATTGTCGGGCGGGCGAGGATATCATTCCTTCTGGGTTCCTGGGAAACCTTCCACGGTGTGGATCGTGCAGTGATGAGAACCGATTCATGCGGGAAGCCCTGCTTTGCTTGCATTATGGTTGCGAGAGAGGCTTGAAGCCATGCACGAGTCTCAGGCGTCTCTTTGTCAGTGGACATTTGCTCGGTGACCTCTTGTCTTGGACATGGATCGATGCTGCAGGAGAGATGGATAGCATATCTTGGTACGCATCGATTTGTTGGTGGGTTTCCCTTTGGGGGATTGAAACTAGGAGGGCTGTCGGGAAAGGTTCCTATGTTGTCGAGTTCCGTGTTTGCCTTGGTCCTCTTTACGTGTTCCGTTGCTTGTTTCCCGTCGGTTCGGGATGAGGCGGGAGCCTTTCTTTGAGGCCGGGATGACATTGCCAACGTGGAGGTAGCTTCTTTCCGTATTTTACGAGGGTATGGAAGTATTCCGCTTTCCCTCTGTGGTGCTCCTTAGATGCGGGAGAATGTTGTCTTGACCATCGAGTACCTGGATTGGTATGAGTAGCATATCGGGCGGACCCAAGTGGTTTTGGGGAGCGGGCGTGAAGCAATTCGGGGCAAGATTGTCGTCTCCGCTATAGCCTTAGGAGTGCGAAGCTTGGTCTAACCCTCGGGATGTCATGGGGAGACGCTTTGTTTGACTACGGGACTCGAGTTGACGGGCGGCGGGGAGAGGTCCCCTGCGGACTCGTAGGGAGGAGATCCGAGCCGAGGCACGGGTGAACGATGCTCACGAGAGCGGCGGATTCGTTTGACACGACAAGGAGGACTCCCTGATCTCGGAATGAGGGAGACAGAACTCGCTCATGTGGGAATGAAAAAGACTCGTTGGGGACGAGGGAGGAAAGGAAAGAGTGATGAAGGGCCAAACGCGAGTAGCATGGAATGACCTTACGAAACACCGAGTATCCATTCATCGGCATCGCGAACACATTGATTGTTAAATGTTTTAAGTCGTCTTTTAGCATGTTGTGAGTTTGAGAGTAGACCGTGCTTGAACTCATCAAGAAGTGTTTTAAGCGTGATGATTTGTGATTTACTTTTAAAGCTTTGTCGAGACGCAAAATCTCTTGCTTGCTTCTTTCCCGAGCCTTGGTGGCATCAATTTTTGGAATTTTGTGTATTCCTTAGACCGAACCAATGAAGGCCGCCTACGTTCCCCTCGGGACCGAGAGGCTCAGTCTGCGTAGTTCGACCCTCTTTTGTGGAAGAAATGACTCGTAATGTACACTTGCAAGGGCGTATTTATTTTTGAAAAGGTGGGAACGGGTCCCCTTTTGTGTGAATGCCTTATTTGATGTAGGCACAAAAGAAATGCTTTTGGGTTTGACTCTTTTGAGAGAGTATGAGTGCCAAAAGCTTGTAAAAGTGTATGGAAGCCCTTGCGACGTAAAATCGATGTTTAGCTCTATTGTCCTATTTTGTAGAAAAAGAAGACTTGTCGAGACATCGAAAACTTGATTTGTTCACAATGATCACTTGTTTGCTTAAAACCCTTTGTTGATGTTCGGGTTATTCAACAATTAAACACTGATATGCTTTGATCAATCACGAGGAGAAAGTCAACCGGTATCAAGGATCGAGTTGATGCAGTGTGAAAGAAGGTTTGTGTATAGGAGAGGTCATTGATGAGATCGGGTTTGTGGATTTGTATGTGCTTATGATCGGACCATTTACGGATGCCTACGTTCCCCTTAAGACAAGGAGCTCAGTCGACGTAGTTCGGGTTTGAAGCCGTGTTTGGCTTTGGGGCCGGGGCATGAATATTTGCGCGGCCTTTGGCGAAAAGGCTCGGAAGGTTGAATGATGAGGCACGTGCCTTGAGGTGATTCCTTGACAAGTCGTATTTGACGGCGGTTTTAATGAATCCATTGCTTCTTGATCGTTGGCTCGGGTCTTTGACCTCATTTATTTTTGTGAAGCTTACGCTTGAGCTCTTTTTTTTTGTAGCTTACGCTTGAGCTTTTTGTAGCTTACGCCGAGCTTCTTTTTTGTGCAGCTTCTGCTTGAGCTCTTTTTTTTTTTTTTTGAAGCATTTGAGGGCGAAGGCAAGCCCCTGCTTGAACTTTCTTGATGCGCACGAGGGCGAAGGCAAGCCCCTAGATTGTTGTCGACATGGGGTCAATCTTTTGATGCTGAGTGACCTTTTGTTGTCCTTTGATGTTCCTGCCGTCGTTGACTTGGTCAAAGTGATGGTGGGGACATATTTTGGAAAGTGTATGGCTTGATGGAGGCCTTTGTGTGGGGTATGGTAAGGTGTATGGGGAGCTATCGATTGACTTTCTCACACCAATTAATCAAAGCATTAATCATTTGTGGAATTACTTGTTGAGCAATGCAAGTGATCACATAGAACAAAACCATTTCCTTAAATGTAATGTGGGGTGCAAAATAATGTCTCAAGTCTAGCAAGAAAAGAAAGAAGACTTATGTATGGAAAATTGAAGACTTAATTACAATGTCCGAGGAGGACTTGATTGAATGAAAACGATTACTAGAACCTACGAGGTTTGACTGTGTGATTCTTTGATTTGCGTCTCTTTGGGCTCTTCAGCAGTTCCCAAATTCATTTTGGTTAGAACCTTCTCGGCACTTGGGCACGATTTTCCTCTCGTTTGACAACATGCTTAAAGATTTGTTTTAATGCATTGTTCATTAATGTGTCTGCGTCTTTACCAAGTGAATCATTATTAACTGTTTTTGATTAGTTAATTTATCATTTGTTAAAGTGGCAATGAGGGGATACTCAGAAAGGTCGATCATTTATTCAAAGCATAAGGAAGCGCGGTTTATGTTACAAACGCATAATCTTTAGGCGTAAGGCCATCGAACAACTCGAGAGACTCGAACATAAATACGACAGGACTCGGGGTCTTTTATTTTTGAAGATAGACTCTAGGAGACGGGGGTTAGTCCAAGCTTCTCGTCTGTCTCTTCTTCTTTGGCCGTGGGTCCGCGTTTGTGAAAGTCACGCCGTTTTTGATCTTGCCACTTGCTCGACCTGTCTCGAACCGCCTTATCTGCAGGGAAGGCTCGATCCATCCTTGGTGTGCCCCGATTCTGGAAAGGATTGTTGGGGAATAACCGTTCTTGGATTCTTTCTCTCGAATTCTTCATTGCGGAAGCCCCAGGTTCCGTCTTCACGTCCCCATTCATCACGGGAATTTGCGAGAGAACTTCTCCACCCCGATTACCCCGTCATTTCTAGGGAAAGGGTTTCCAAGCGTGATGGGACCGCAGGGCGTTCCAACTTTCCCTCTTCGATTAGCCCTTGGACCACTTGTTTTAGCACGAAGCAATTGTCGGTGGTGTGACCGGTAGTTGTGGAAGGCGCAGTGCTTGCTCATATCCATGTTGGGCTTGCGAGTCTTTGGTTGGAAATTCTCAAGGGGTTTGAGAATGTTCCTCTTTACTAGTGTCTCGAGGACTTGGCTCAAGGGCATCCCGAGGTTATCAAAATGCTGGAACTGTGGTATGCGAGGGGATTGTCGTTCCTCGGGGTGCTTGATCGCGGTTTACTTGAGCTCCATTCTGGATGTAGTGGGTCGCTCTGGTAACCTCTTTCTTCTTGTTTGGAGGTTTTGGTAACCTTTTTCCTTTTGCTTAAGGAAACTCTTCCGTTGTATCTCCTTTGCATGTTACGCCAACCAAGCCGTATGGGGGTCAAGATGGCGAGGCAGGCTGCCGTTTTCCGGGATGGAGGACCGAAGATGGAGGTGGATTAGCGAGATGGGATCGCCATTCGGGAGTCTTGGGAGGCGGTTGAGTGTATACCAACCCATATCCTGGATTGTTGAAATTGGGGCGTAATTGCTGGACCACTAATGGTTGTGTTTAGGAATTGGGAAATGCTTCATTAGCCCCAGTGGCGATCCAATGGGTGGAAGGTTTGAAATGTCGGGATATCCGCCCAGGATGTCCGTCCACAGTAAACATTGGGATTTCAAGTTGTGGGCTGCGGGACTCATACGGAGGCACGGGATTGAATTCCGGGGGGATATTGAGAGGTGTTAGGATTTGAGGAGCGGGCCCATAGGTGTCTTTGAGGTTGGAAAATCGTAGCTGTTTGGTGAGGCTCGAATGGAGCTTTGAGCGGGAGTTGCCTTGCATTGCTAGGTTTCGTGGATTTGTGAAGGAGGGACCTGGTCGATAGCTTTGAGAGACCGGGGAGCCGATATTTCTCCGTCTTCTATGAGAACGACGGTCCCATCAGTTGGGGAACCACGACGGTTCTCGCGACGGCGCACGGCATATTCAATCCAAGCCTCGCTTTGCACTTCTTGGCGTTTCTCGAGAGCCTTAAAAGCTTGCCAAACTTCTTCCATTGTTTGGAAATTTCCCGGGGGCGGGGTTCCGTTTCCCTCACTGTTATCTGTTGATCCCGTCATGGGGGAGTATTGGACGGTGCGGACCGTTGAACTGGAAGGGCTATCGGATCTTGTGACCTCAATACTGAAAAGGCGGCTTCCAGGGATTCTCAACCACTCTCGGTTATTTGGAGGGTGACGGGCAAGGTTTAGACACGGGAATGGCCTAACGGGATAGAAGGGGAAAGCTCACGTGGCATGCGGTTTCCGTTTCGATTTTTGATTTTTTTGTTGTTTTAATTTACTTAAAACAAGATTTTCTCGAATCCTAGGTAGGTTGGAAAAGATTGCTCTTCTTTTTCGCAACTATGCTAGATCCTGGGTCAAATGGAGACCATCCGTGCGGCTATAAGCCCCTCGTTTTGCACCTGTATTTCGACATCCCGGGGTGGACGGCCCCGGGCGAGGTCCTATAGTGCAAGCGGTTTCCACCGGCCTAAAGAAAAATCGAACCTAAGGACCGAGCTGTCATGTTCGTTTTGATGCGTTAGCCATGTGAATAGTGAACCGAGCCGGCCACCGAGTCAAGATCGGAGTCAAGAGTTCGGCATGACCTCTCTTTACCTTGCTTGCGCAAGGGATCTGTGACGTTAGGCGTTGGCTGGGTCATATCGTCATGGCCGACGTATCAAAGGCGTGATGACATGGTGTCATGCGAGCATGGATGTATATCCGGACGGAACATCGTCAGGCGTAGCTTCGGAAATCAAGATCAGTCAAGATTTTAGCATGACCTTTCATCGCTTTGCTTGCGCAAGGGATCTTGAGTTCCGAGCCTTGGCTCAGAAAATGGCCGGCATGGTATATGTATCCAGCCGTACGACACTGACCGGGTAAAAACCAACCGAGTCCTGGACAGAGTGTGACTCAAGACTCAAACGTGCGGGGTTGACGCTTGGCTAGGATGGGATGTTTGGAATGATCCCGTGCGCGCCAAGAGGCCTAGGAAGACCAAACGGACTCGCAACCGAGACCACTCCGGTTAAGGGTCAGTAGTGCAGCCAGATCCGAGGCAAGACGGTGCGCGTAGTGTGCGGTGTAACCGAGGCAAAGAAGGCTGTGAGTAGAGTGCGGTGTAACCGAGGCAAGAAGTGCGCGTAGTGTGCGGTCTCTAAAATTCTTTTTCTCGAGTAAAATAGAAATTTTTGAAGAATTTTAAATGTATGCACGTATGTATATTGATGCATTTTTTTTTTTGTAAAATAAAAACGAAGCACGTGCACACACACACAATAATGCTTAAAGGAAGGGGTAAAATGAAAGTTTGACCCTCATCATTGTTTTAAAAATCTTTTTTTTTTGTTTAACAGTTTTTAAAACAAAACGTCCCCAATGATGTCGCCAACTGAAATTACCCGGATCCGGCTCGCGCGCGTGAGCCCGGCATCTCGCATTCGTCGCCGTTCGGGAAGTCGCCCGGATCCGAGAGGCGACAATCGCGCCCGACATCCGGCTTATTCCGTTTTAGCGTTGCGTGTTGGAGGTGTCTCGCCGTTTTGCTTTCGCATTTTGTAGAGTCGCCACGCCGTTTTATTAAGCCCAAAACATTGAAAAGGGGCATCGGTTTAAAGATAAATTTTAAAGCTGTTTTTGTGTGATGAGATTTTGAGTTCGGAGGTCAGATGACTCCTCGGGAAGAGAATATTAGAATATTAGAGCTCACCCGAGTCGCCTCGTAAAAACGAGTCTTTCGGATACCCCTAATATCCTTTAAAAAGTTGTGTGTGTGTGTGTGTGCTTTTAAAAATGCATGCTGTATCGGATGTCTACATTGTATTGAAATGTATTGAAATAGAATAGGAAGGAAGCCTTACCAATGTTGGTTCGTGTCTGTCTTCCGCAGGGGAATAGTGTTTGAGGTCGGAGTAGCGTTCCGGATTGCTTCAGGGATGCCGGTTGTCCGCGGACAGAGTTTCGGCGTGAGTTGAAACCGTAGGCTGCGTTTGGGCAGAGGTTCGGCGTGCGTGGGGATCGTCGGGATCAGTCGGGCAGAGGTTCGGCGTGCGTTGGAATCGTTGGTTGGATTCGGGCGTAGGTTCTAAGCAAGGTTTGGGATCGCCGGTTTGACTCGGAAAGAGCGGGACACCGTGGGAAAGACTGTGCAAGGCCTCGGAGTACCACGAGGGGCCTCGAGTACCTCGAGAGTGCCTCGGGCAGCGCGGGAGCGTCTCGGGAGCGCTCGGAGAGGCTTCGGAGCACCTCGAGGGGGCTCGGAAGGCCTCGGAAGGATCCGAAGGGGCCGGGAATGCCTCGAAAGGTCTTAGAAGGGGAGCCAGAAGGCTTAGGGAGGAAGAGAGAAGTGGGAGGTGTGTGAAAATGAGGAGGGGAAGCCCTCTATTTATAGTAGTGGAAAACTGCAAAGAGGTCCGTACGGACCTCTTAGGTAATGATGGATTTCCGGGATTTGAGGGAATCTCGTGGACTTTAAGGGGATTTTCGTAATGATTATGTCTGGTGCAAAGAGGTCCGTACGGACCTTTTGGCATGCAAAGAGGTCCGTACGGACTTTCCATGCTCTTGTGAATGTGATGGCAAGCTAGCTCTCGTCGAGAGCTTTCCAACCATATATGGCACGTCTCAATCGGAGTTCGTATGAAGGAGTTATGACCTCCGGAAGTTTGCCTCTGGTTTTGTCGTATGCTGGGATGGAGAGCGATCCAGATTGGGGTACTTACAGTATCCACGCGTTGAACGAACCCTAGAACAATTCTAGGCGGATTGCTAGATCCTTGATTGAAACTCTTTTCAATCGATGAAGAATAATGGAA
Source organism: Adenophora triphylla var. japonica (assembly GCA_022495995.1). Taxonomy (NCBI): domain Eukaryota; kingdom Viridiplantae; phylum Streptophyta; class Magnoliopsida; order Asterales; family Campanulaceae; genus Adenophora; species Adenophora triphylla. Next base: position 309,768 of record JAFEMH010000934.1, read on the forward strand.
TTGAATGTTGTTTTTGATTCTCAATTCTCAATTGAAATCTCTCTTTTTGTGTTTCTCTAAACCCAAAACCATGAGAGTGACGACTAGGGCAACCAGGGGTTTGTATTTATACGTTATAAAACTTTTCCCTTCGCGAAAACCCTAATTTAAGTCAATTTCGCGTCAGTCCAGCGCCGACGGGACGACTCGTCCCCTTGCACCCAGCTTCTGAATCTGGCGTCCCCCTTAAGGGGAATAGTTGACTCAAGCCCAGGGCACGAGTCGTCCCTATGGGCACGAGTCGTCCCTATGGGCACGAGTCGTCCCCATGGGCACGAGTCGTCCCTCAGGACTCTTCCTCTGAATCATTCGTCCTAGCCCAAGGGAATAGTTAGTTCAGGCCTGGGGACGAGTCGTCCCCTGAGAACAAAAACTCCATATTCTTCATTTTTGATAATTCGTTCGATGCGTGTGAACCCATAGGAATATATTAAGTTGGCAATGAGTTCGATCACATCGATCCTCATAAGACATGAGCGGACTCTAGCAAGCCATCATGCCTACCCAATTAATATAATATCAAGTTCAATTTTCCTACATAGAACATATCACAATCCCTTTGTCACACGATGTTATATTGAACATGAGTCATGGTCCACATCAACTCATATTGTTCAATGCTTTCTCGTTACTAAGTAAATTGATCAATCGAATGATATTAATCACATTAATTCATTCGGGCATGGCCATGCACTACTTCAATCTTACTTACGAGTGACCTAGCAAACATCTCTCTTTACGAGGGACAAATTTCCATCTTGACTTATCATTTTTCCCAACAAGAATCATATCATGCCAATAATAGCCCTTATTGTTATCCGGTTAAAGACAACGTTAAACTATATCAAACATAATATTCATCAAGTGGAAGACGATGATAATCTCAGGTCAAAGGATATCAATGATATAACTATATGAGATTTATTTATGACATACGACCATGACATAAATCTCATAATGGGTCAAGTCCAGTACCTTGTTCTCTAACAAGTACCCACGAATCTAATGTGCATCTCCATGTATATAATCATCACATGATTATCCATTAGACTTCATACTAGTGCTTCATAAGTACTAGGGACACGATTATTAAAGTAAACATGCAAACACATATAATAATCAAAAAAGCAATCTCTTATATAAATGAATAATGACATTACAAATAAGTCTATCTCTATAGGCCTAGGGCACTAACACCTACACATGGGAAGTATCGACTACTAACTACCAGTTGTGTATGGGAATCCTTTATAATACCATCACATTTAGAAAAATAATATATATATAGTATAAGATAAAACGACGTAGTTTTGACTATCGGTGTTAACGGTTTCTTATCGGTTTCTAAATTTTTAAAACCTAAACCAAACCGAAAATTTCGGTTTCTAAACTTTTAAAACCTAAACCAAACCAAATGGTTCGGTTTCGTTTTTTTCGGATTCGGTTTTTCGGTGTTAACGGTTTTTTTTGCTCACCCCTAGGGTTGAGTGTTAACAATTTTTGAATAGCGAAATAAAACTCATTATGAGTGCACGACAAATCAAATCATACTAAAATCATCGAATCTTTGAACGCTCTTTAAAGCTTCTCGGTTCGAGTCCGAGTAGCGAGAGGGAGGAGTATTAACCTTTTTTTCCAAGAAAATAGAACTTTACAATCCATTATTTTTTAGGTCTTAATGTCTTTGATTTACTTCTTGTTATATTATGTCTCTCTACTCTGTCTCGAGAGCCTTTGCATTCTCCGCTCTGTACAAAGCATTTGCGTTCTCTTCGTTTTGTTGAGAGCCTCGTTGTGTAGTTCATGTATTTATTCTTGTTGAAGTGCTTGAGACGCTTGATGGGGCATTTATTACCTACTCAAATGTGGTACTTTGTTAATAGTCGCAGGAGTATTGATTGGAGATTTGGTTTAGAGTTCTAAATCACTATTCGAGTTATATTAGACTATCTTATTGCGGTGAACAATTTTTCGACAATTGTAAGTATTTGTAGAAATTCTGATATTTGGAATGAGCCTTCTAATGTTGTAGAGTGTCATCTTATTAAATTTTATTAATGGGAGTACTATTGTATTGTTTTTTTTTAAAAAAAACTTTGCAATCGAATGGGATCGGGACGGGGAGACGAGGGAGTAATTATTATTAGGGCAAATTACATATAGGGCTTAAAGTTCACGTAGAGATATTAATTTGGGGTCTGACTTTTCAATTTTGACAATTTAGGGCCTAACGTAACATTTTTTGATCGGTTAAGGTTTTTTTTTACGAAATTCATTAAAAAAAAGTCGGTTAAATTACATCTGACTCGCACGTGATGATCAAATTGGACTAATTTTATATGTATAGTTGTTTTAAAAGGTTAAAGTAAGATTATAGAAATGAAAAGGATGTAAATAAAAATCAAATATTTTTTGTATAAGAACCCAACCCTATTTTTTATTTTGAAAATTATAACCCACCCCAATTTCTATTCCCAAACTCAATCATCCCCGACCCATCCTTCATCTTCTCCACCAGTCCACACCCCCCACCGCCCATGGTCGCCCTGCTCCATCCCAACCTTTTTTTGCCACCAACAACGCCCCTCCTAAATCATATGGCCCTTCACCTTCACTCTCCTAAATCACATCTCTCTCTCTTAATCAATCTTTCTCTCTCTAATAACTCAGTCCTAACCCATAACCCCCCCCCCTTCAAAATCAAATTCCGTTAAGTGTCTCTATATGTTTCGTGCTTATGTGTTCGTATTCTTGCATGTTTTTTTTTTGTAATATGGGTTGAAAATACTTTATGGAAAAAATGGTGGTTTGGAGGTGTATTTTTTTATTGCTTACGAATTTGGTGGGGTGGAGATTAAAAGCACGAATTTGTAAAAATAAGAATGTAGTGACTGATCGGATGGTAATGAGTCTTGAAGAGAGTTGAAGGAAAAGGGTGATGATGGTGATGGTGGGGGAGGTGGATTTATGGTGGTGGCGGTAGATGGGTGGCTAGAAAAAGGAAGAAGAAGGGTTGAAGGGGGAGGGTATTAGAAAAAAAAATGAATTATTATTTATGCAGATAAATATTGATTTAATTTTTATATAAAAGATTTTTTTAGTAATAATAAATAATTTTGTAAAAAAGAAGTAATCACAAATAATTATCAATATTGAAGAAAATATTTTTTATCCCTTTGAATTATAAAATTGCATTAAACCCCTTTAAAACAACTATCCATATAAATTAATGGGTCATCACGTACAAGTCACATATAATTTAATTGACTTTTTAACGAATTTTGTGAAAAAACCCTTACCCTTAACTGAGCAACAAATGTCACGTTAGGCACTAAATTGCAAAAATTGAAAAGTCAAACTCCAAATTGGTACATTTCAGTGGATTTTAGATCCTATTTTATAATTTGCCCTTATTATTATAGGCCAAACTAATATTTTGACCACTGAACTATAGATCAATATCCAGTGTCCGCACTTTTCTAATTTTTGGTTGAGTGTCGCCACTAAAAGTTTCCACTTTTTACAATGTCACCATTTCGTCTATTAAATAGTCAAAAATCTAACAAAAGTTTGTCAAATGATAAAAGTTGCAAAGTATTAAGGGTGAAAATGTCAACTTATAATCTATCAACCCTAAAAAAAAATAATAAGTTAAGGTAATATTACAAATTGACCCATCTAAAACATTGCCCTAGATCTGGATATTTTGCAAGAGAAATCAACCCAATTAACCCTATATGTTCATTGTACATCTTCCTCTTCCATTTTTGTTCATCTTACCTCCGCCTCCCACCCCACCCTTCCCCTTCATTCCACCCTTTCTAGTCCCCGTCGCCGAATCTCCTCCCCTCCACCCATTTCAATCACTCTCTCTGCTTTACCCGCCACCATCTAGAATTCTCCATCATCCTTGGTCGTCGTTTTTCTGTTTGTTGGGGAGACGGCTGCAGTGAAGCAAGCAGTTGATAATGGTAGACTAATCATTGCTAGTTGTTGTGGATGGGCGTTTTTAGTACATAAAGAAGCATGAATTTTTAAAAATTGATTTGTGACATAATTTGTCAAAACATGTCTCACCTAACCTAAATTAAATTAATAAAGATTTCAATAACTTAATCTAATATAGTCATGTTAGATCTTGTTACTATCTTTCATTAGGTTTTTTACGATATAATGGACAGGGTAGTAACATTGAAAAGGGTAATAAAGTTCAGGGGTGACATTCAAGCGAAAAAAAGAATAGTCGGGACATTGGAAATTGAACAATAGTTCAGTGGCCAAAATATTAGTTTGGCTTGTTATATTGGGATTATTACCGCTGGATCCTCTATAATAATCAAATCAACCAATAAGGACAAGTATTTGAAAACTAACTACCTAATCCAATGTTCAGAATCAATATTACCATAAGATACGAGGACCATTTATTCTTGACCTAAATGACAGAACTACTCCTATGTCCCCAATAAAAACCTACCCTCCCTCCCACGCCATACAGTCACTCACTCACTCACTCTCTTTCTCCCTCTCTATATATATATATATACTTTCTCTACCCTATCCACCTCTGGAGACCACTCCTCTTCCTACCTCCGGCGACAACTCCCCTGGGACCCTTCCCCATCTCCGACAAACCCCTTCGTCCCCCTCCCACCTTCGACGCAAAATCCAAAATGGCCGAAAATTTTGTTTATTTTCTTCCAACAAATTGAGCAATGACATCCAAACTTCGTTTAAGAATATGTCTTGTGAGTTAGGAAGTTGAATTTTCATATGTGTTTTTGATTGTTGTGGAGTTAGAAATGATAGCCTTAAATGATTGTTGATTCTTTGATTTTGGTACTTTGCTTGCCTGATTAAGAGAAGTTAAAAAAATTAAAGGTTGATTTAGTCTTTAGAAAAATAACAATCCGTCTAGATTGAAGCCATGTAATTATAACTTGGTGAATTAAGTGAGATTTGATATGGAAATTGCGATTTTATTTAGTTATTATAACGTTGGAAAAAATATTCTGGAATGTTTATAATTCTTAGATTGGTTTCGTTTGGCAAAAAAGCAAGCTATGAAAAATTCAAAGGATTGAATTTTTCCAAGAAAATGAATTTTACCTTAGTTGGATTGAAGCCTTGTCATTATCAACGGTAGATGTATTTTGTGGATTAGAGACAAACATTTTTTTTTAATTTGTGATTTTGTCACTAGAGTTTAAAAGAGTTTTTTGCATTGCTTATAATTCTTGGATTGGTAATTTGGTACCCTTCCGTCCCAAAATGAATGTCCGGCCACCCACCCCCGTCTCCGATCACCTTCCCCATCTCCAATCACCCCTCCCTCTCCACTCCTCCTCCTTCTCCTCCTCCTCCGTCTACCATTTCCCATCCTCCACCTCCTTTCTAACCTTTAACCGGCTAACAAACAATGCACATATCTTATTTCAGCCTAACAATTATGGAAATGAACTTTGTTGGACAAACAAAAATGACAAATAAGTACATTTCTTATGATTATGTTTTGACAAATGTGAACTTAATTAAAAATAGTTGTGAATTAAAAAATATGTCAAATAATCTTATAAAATAGCAAAAATTGAGGCCATATAAAAACTAAAAATAACTGTGAACTTAACTAAAAATAATTGTAAACTTAGCAAATATGTCAAATAATATCATAAAATAGAAAAAATAGAGGTTATAAAATACTAAAAATAACTGTAATTTAACGATATACAACTATGAGCTTAACAAATGTGTCAAATAATCTCACAAATAACAAAAATAGAGGTCATAAAATACTAAAAATAACTGTGAACTTAACTATAAACAACTGCGAACTTAGCAAATATGCCAAATAATCGCATAAAATAACAAAAATAGAGGTCATAAAAGACAAAAAACAATTATAAGCTTAACTATAAACAACTATGAATTAAGCAAAATAGAAGACATTTTCATGCAAAAAATATGATTTAAATAAAACAACTACGAACTTCTCTTCCTTGTTCTTGGAACAATAGGAAAAACAGTTGTAAACTTCTCAAACATAATTCTGAACTTGGAACAACCGTAAACTTCTCATAAGTTGCTCAAGATTATATGTTGATGGAACACGTTTGATTCGTTTTGATCATACGAACACAATTGTGGTTTTCATTTTTTTTTAACTTATGAATCTTAAAATATTTCATTTTTAAGTTTTGAGAAAAAAAAAGAAAAATAAGAAAGAAGAGAGAGCGTGACAGCTGGCTTTACCAAGGATACTTGTGTCCACATATAATGACCAATAGTCAATTCGCAAAATCTTTCTTCTTTGTTGTTGTTGTTGTTGGTCATTTTTGTTAGAATGAGGGACAATTTGATAACTGCCCCAATTATATTATGGTTCAAAATAACTGTTATTTTTAAACTATTCACAAGTTTTAAGAAAAACAATTATTATTTCAATAAAAGTGTCAAAATTGCCTTATTTAATATTTTTCTCTTCCTCTCTTAAACTATTTCACACAATAACTTAGTTAATAAAGGAAAACAAGTAAGATATAAAATAAAAATTTGAATACTTTTAATATCAAAATCAAAAGTGATAATTATTTTGGATCAAACATTTTTTCAAAGTGAGTGATAGTTATTTTGGTTCGGAGGTGAGTATACTCCATAGAGAAGGATTTGACTAACCGAACGGTTTGTTTATCTAAGTCAACGTTGGTCTTTTTGTTTCAGAAATCGATTGAGATATCAGGACGCAGCAATGGCTTCTTCTGCTCTATCAAGGCTTGTCAACCTCCAAAGACACTTCAAACCTACCAAGGTCACATTTTTCTTCCCTCCCTACTCTTACCTTGATCAATTTCAATTCGTCTCCTCCTGATCCACTCATCTCTCCTCTAGGTTTGAGTCGAATTCTAACATAATTTGGGTTCCCAGTTTAAACATAATTCATCTATATGAATTTGTTGTGACAAATAAACAATTTTCATTTTCATTTCCTACAAAAAGGTACATTTTGTTTAGGGATTGGGAGGGGGAGATCTGAATAGTAGGGTTACATGCAAACATGCCCCTAAACACCTTAATTAGGGCTTTTGCCAATTGCCCCTAAAGTATCTACTCGAAACCGCATATATACCCTTCTGTTAGTTTTCCGTCAAAATTTTACGAAAATGCTGACTAGGCTGCCCATTTGGACTTTTTGCATGTACCAGTGGAAGCAAATGCACATGTGACATTTCAAATAATATGTGCAGGAGAACGAGTATGGAGGTGTGGGGAACTTAAAGGTGTCTCCAGAGGTTGCTGAAGCTTTATCTCAAGGAAGGGCAGTTGTTGCTCTGGAGTCCACCATAATCTCACATGGTATGCCATAGACTTATAATTCTAGAGTTTTTCTTTTTCTTTTTTTTTTTCCTTTAGTTTGAGAAGTGGAGAAGAATATTCTTGATAGCATTTTGAGACGTTGGCCAAATAGTATGCAGAATCCTATAACTATTTTTTTCTTTGTTCTTTTTTCTCTTTTGGTTCCCTAAAATGAGGGAAGGGAAGCAACGTAACTGGCACCGACTGGCACGGCATCAGCAACTAAAAGAGGGGCAAATTACACCATTGTTCATTGTAGTTTTAGCCCATTTTGGGATTTGTTCTGTAAGAAAATTGGAAGAGATCCACTCGTTGTAATCTTTATTAAGTGTCCACTCATGCTTCTAACAAAATGGTTGCAACAGTAGCACAGTCAATGTTTTACAGAATGTTCTGGACCGACAAAAATGCTTTGCAATATATACTGGAATAAAGACAGAGATAAACTTTTAAATTTCTCTATTTGTCCAATGTAAAACCTCACCACCAGATTATTTTTTCTATGTAAAAGTTAGAGATTTAAGCCACCAAGCCTTCTAAACATCTGGCAAAGCTAACCAAGTATCATCTGAAAGTCATTGTATTCTAAATTTCAGGAATGAAATGGCTCTCTACTTCAGCTTTTCAAGTGCTGTTGCGCCTCTTAATCTTATCATGTAACCCCAATTTAATCCTCATCTCAAATTTAATTCTCCTTTTATCAACAAAAGAAATAAATGGGAACAATAATTAATCATTTTACTTCATAATTCCATTTGATAGTATGATTGAGCTTCGAGGCATCATTCGACCCAGCAAGAATAAAAATAAAAATGCTCTCTATGTGCGCACATCTGACCACCAATATATGAGTTTAGTTTGATTTTCTGTCAGATCAAAGCTTTATTACTGGGTTCAGTTTGTTTCACTGTTTAATCAAGGCTCTTCATTGGATTAGTATCTGTTTGCTGCCGAATCAAAGCTATCTTTCCATGATTTGTTTCGATTATTGGAGGATAAAGTGACACTTTGGATCGTAAACTTCAGAAATGCTAATTTGGTTTAGAAGTATATGTTATGTTCGATGCAATGACCCAGTGAAGTTTGTTTAGATATAATGGCATAAACTTCTTAATGAGACAGGCAATTCTTTTGATGGCCATCTAGAAAATGTCTAGTACGGAGGTGGCTTAGGAACAAAATATTTCCAGAACTCTTCTAGGTTCTCTCTAGTTTGTTGTAATCTTTTTTCCTTTTTAACAAGAGTCTTTTAATTGCTATTTCACATGGCCATTTTGCCCCTGCCAAAAATCACGCCAGGAGCATGTGTAAAAATTAAACTGTTGAAATTAGATGGAAATGGACAGAAGGATCAATGTTTCTTATTTTGGTAGTGTAAAGAGTTATTTTTTTGATTTTCATACAAGGACGAAACCCTTATAGAGGCTAAACGTACAAGGACCAATGTTGTAGTTTTCAAACGATATGTATAAGTGTGATGTTTATGATGGTATTGCTTTGTACCAATTGATGGTGAAAAAGGATTCATAGTCAACACCAATGTGATTGAGACTAAGGTTAGGTTGAGTTGTTCTCTACTTGTCATTTTGGGTGCATTACCCCTTTACTTCCACATGCTATTCAGTTTAGAACAAAATATTGAATAATAAGAAGCTCAAAATGTGAGGATGCGTATGGGGCTATTTCGGTGAATGTTTAATGAACATATTTACTTGTCAAAAAAGCATGAACAGCGATTTCCTATGTTATAGAAGGGAGACAACTCATAGGGTTGTGGATAACTTCCTTAATTAGCTAAGACGTCTGTGATGCTTAATATTGTTTTGTGTACATATTTGGTATCATTATTTTACCCTCTGGACTTTATTTTTGTGTGTTTAGGAATGCCTTATCCTCAAAATTTGAAGACAGCCAAAGAGGTGGAGGCAATTGTGAGGGAGAATGGAGCTGTTCCTGCTACTATTGCTATTCTGGATGGCATACCGTGCATAGGTATATTCCCTACTTCTCTCGCTTACATCCAATCGGTTTTCTACAATATTCAATATTCTCTTGTCTAACTGTTTATGCTATACAAAATCATTTCCCCTCAGCGATCTTGTCTTTTATAGTAGTATTTTGTCGGTGCACAAGGCTGGCATAAGATTTCAGTCTTAAACAGTACACTACCTCCTTCTGGTGGCTTGATCTACGAGCTGGCTGCCTTAATCTTCGCTTTGTGCAAATTTTTTGTATAAAAGAGAATCCGACAATCTTGTGCCAATGTGGACCGTCCTTTTCCTTTTGTAAATTACCTTAATTTTTTTCTGCCAGCTTTCATCTTACTAACAACCTGTACCCACACAATTTTTTGTTACATTGAGAAGGGCCGTACAAGTTTCTATTGTCTCTAAGTATATACTGAGTACTACTTGGTAATCAGCCTTAAGCATCACTAACTGTGGTACTAATGGAGGCGGAAGGCCCCAAGCTATTAGCTTTCCTAACTTCAGGCTTCAACTCCGCAGAAGTAATGGGTATCTAGTAGTTCAACAGTTCTGCGATTAGAGGTTATATTGTTGATTCATCTGTGCATTATGAAAATGCTTGTCTGGATGGAAATAGTTGTTGCTTTGATGCAGGGGGAATCACTGGTCAGTTGGGTGGGGAATGTTGGCGGCATTACGACTGAGCTCTGTGTTTGTCTTGATAAAATGATGAAGCCATACTCTATGTGACTGCTTAGCTGTATCATTCTTAGTTCAGTTTTTCTTATCCACTAGTTATACTTGTAGGTCTTAGTATAGAAGAACTTGAGAGGCTGGCTACTTTAGGAACCAAAGCTCGGAAGACAGCTTGTAGGGACATTGCACATGTAGTAAGTACAACTTTCCTTGAATATGCTTTTTGTTTGTTAATAGTTACTTTTTAATTTTGACATATTCCAGCAGTAGGCAGGTTTTCTTTTAAATTATAACTCCATAGATCGTGGTTATTACATTCCGGCCACATTCAGATTCTGATTTCAACCTATTTTAGGTGGCTACGAGAGGAAACGGTGCAACAACGGTTTCTGCCACCATGACATTTGCCTATAAGGTTATCCATCTCTTCTCATAGGCTTTTGTAAGATTTACTATTTGTTTGTTGTTTGTTCTGATGCGCCAAGTATATGATTTTCTCATTCATTGCTTGCAATTTTCAAAATGTTTAATACCTGCAGGTTGGCATCCCTGTATTTGTTACTGGTGGTATCGGAGGTGTGCATAGACATGGAGAAAATAGTAAGTTATTCCATTATATATCATAGGGTTGGAAACTTATTTATATGCTAGGGGAAACTCCATCTACCCTGGCAGGACATGTTGACTGTTAGGCACTTTTGGTAATTGCATTTGTCGAGTCAACGTAAAATACAACTTCTCACTAGAACTCTGAAAAATGATTATAGAATCATTATTTCTTGAAAGTTGGGGCATGATATTGTATATCTGGTATTAGAGCTTGATGACGTGACAGGGAAAAACAAATAAAATTTGAAATAAACTAAATGATTCCATGGCTAGATCCAGAAACATGACACTGTTTTGGGACAGAGGTGGTACACACACACACATATATATGTATACTACCTCTGTCCCAAAATGAATGACCATAATTTTTTTAAATTTGCTCTAAATCAAGAGCAAACTTGAATTTTTTTTAATCATTCATTTTGGGATTATGAGAGTAAGAAATATTTCTATGTCAACATTATGTTGGTCAAGCATGAAAATTAAATGCATTAAGAATTGGTGTCATGGTTAGTTGGAATCGTCTTGTAGGTGTCTGATTGGCCGTTGCTTCTCTCTCTTTTACTTGTTTCGTCATAGCTATGGATATATCTTCGGATCTTATTGAGCTTGGAAGGACTCCTATAGCTGTTATCTCAGCTGGTGTGAAATCTATATTAGATATTCCGAGAACTCTGGAATATTTGGTAAGTATCTTAATTTCTAATTACTATCAGAAGCAATATGGTTCTGGCAGATTAGTGTCTTCTAACTTCTGAATTTACATGTCTTGTAACTTTTGAATTTACAGGAAACTCAAGGAGTTGCTGTTGCTTCTTACAAAACCAATGAGTTTCCTGCATTTTTCACGGAAATAAGTGGTTGTAAGGTACAGTTATGTACTCTGTTTTACTCCTGATGACGCCATGAAATTTAGCCACTATAGGGGTGGCAAAAGATGTAGAAAGGGCTCCCATATATCGTCTAGCGGGTCAGATATCTGCAAGAAATAGCACCGTTAGGGGTGCGGGGGGTTTCCCCGCTATAACCCTCCATTGTAGGAATCAGTATATATATGTGGGAGTAAATTGTATATGAGAGAGAACTCTAGAGAGAGTATATATATAGAGAGAGTAAACATAATATTACTTACATTCACCTTGTAGAGGGTTATATATAGGATGAGTAAGGGGTATAGTTGGTCTTTTGGGGGTCCCAACGTATTTTGTTGGTATAAGTATATATATCATGTATTTATGTGTATTGTACTATAAATAAGTGTATATAAATATATCTAAAAAATCAGGGCTCATCAACTCCCTTGGTCACTAAATGAATGTCAAAATTTAATTTCAAGGGACACTCTGAAAATATGTACTTTTTATACATTTTAATGGCAAAGATGCATAATTTTGTTTGTTTTCCACTTTCCAAAAATTTAGTATTGCAAGTATAAAGTGAGTAGTGAAAAATTTTTGGTAAAAAAACATTTAGGGACAGTTTTTTTTTTCAAAAATGACATTCATTTTGAGACAATTTTCTTGAAAATGGGCATTCATTTAGGTTAGGGACAGAGGGAGTACCTTGTTTATTTACCTGTTCATCTCCGGCATTATTTAATCTTTGAGTTTTGCAACATTGCTTCCAGTAATTTGGTATCGTGATGGTATTGCCTTTAGAGCTTATTACATTGGTTGCTGGCTCTCAATAATGTTGATTGTGTCTTACTAGTTGTGGCAGCCTGCCTTTAATTTGTTTCTTTTGACTGCCAGAGACACTAGCTAACTAGCCCAAAGTAAGCAGTTACTTCTGCGGATGAACACAAGAGTCAGCTGTGCTGATTTGAGTCAATGCATAATGAATCAGACCACTGAAATTGGAAGAGAACTTCCTTGGTGAAATGATATCAAAGGAGTTTTATGACCTTTGAGGATTAGTTTCACACATGTTATAGTAACAATTCAAATTTATGTAGGCAGATTGAATGTTATTAAAGATATAGTGTCATATGATGTTTACAGATCTTTGCCATCATATTATCCACTGAAAAGATAAATAGGAGGAAAATGAAAAGTCAAATAAATAATGATGTTATAGGCATAAAAAGTATGTTTGGTCTCTTAGCTTCATGCAGTGACGATGTGTATGTATGTTAAAGAACCAACTGTAAGCTTTGAGAAGATTTTTCTTGCTATGTTTTCCTCACCTGACCTCATTTCCTTTAAATTATATAAGTCAGGCACCGTGCCAAGTAGATTCACCAGAAGAGTGTGCCCGTCTAATTGGCAAGTAACTTTCTATCTTTATTTTTGTTACCCATTCATGAATTCAATGTGTTTATTTATTTCCTTTATTTATTGATTGCAGATGCCAACATGAAGCTTAAGCTTAAGACAGGTATTTTGATAGCAGTTCCGATTCCAAAAGAACATTCTGCTTCTGGAAGTATTATAGAATCTGCTATACAAAGAGCCCTTAGAGAAGCTCGGTAGGGCCACTTCTTGACCACTGAAGCTAATTGTACTTTGTATTACATATTCCTATGTAACTTATTTTTGCCGTTATTGCAGAGACAAGAGCATTACAGGCAACACAGAAACTCCATTTTTGCTGGGCAGAGTGAACGAACTAACCGGAGGAGCCTCTCTGGCTTCAAGTATCCTTTATCTTAGGCTGGAAAAATGTTTTATTTGCACTTTATTGTGTGATACTGGTTGACTAAGTAATAACATCAACAACTTTATTGTATGTATGTACCTGACATTTCTACCTTGCAGCCGATATGCTTCCTCTTCTCTTGTGCATTGTGGTTTTACTTGAGAAATTTCCTTAATAAGCCTCAGATATTGCTCTTGTGAAAAATAATGCACTTATTGGTGCTAAGATTGCTACCTCCCTTGCACAGCTCCAGGGTCAGAGTCACTAAGGTTAGAAGCTCAGCTAGTAGTTTTGTTATGCTCCCCGTCCCTAAATGAATGTCTAAATTCAAGAAATTTTTGTCCCAAAATGGATGTCTTTTTTTGTAAAAAACTTTGTCCCTAAACGTTTTTTTTTACCAATTTTTTTCTCTTTTCATTTTACCATTGTAAAACTAAATGTTTAGAAAGTGGATAACAGAAATATTTATGCATCTTTGCTATTAAAATGTATCAAAAGCACACATTTTCAGAATCTCCCTTAAAATGAAATTTGGACATTCATTTGGGGACGGAGGGAGTAATATGTTTTGGAGCATATGCAAATAGAATTTAGTATAGAAGCTTACTGGTTGCTCTTTGAGCAGTATGTAGCGCAAGCATTTGTTAGATTTCCAAATGGACTTGGTTGGCTGTTATTATTGTAATAATTTTGTGTACTTTCATATGAATATACAAGTACTTCTTCTCCATTCAGTTATTGGCAGAATAAGTTGGTTAATGTGCAAGGGAAGAATGGAATCTTTTAAGCTCAGGAGTCGGGATAAGTTGATTAACATATATTTCAGCTTTACATTTCTATTTGGAGAGGTCTAATTTGTTTAAGAAAATACACGGGCAGAAACAGTATGCTTAAGGATGGGAGTGAATTCAAAAACCGGGAGGGGGAGGGGCACATGATCTCCTCTTACCCTCTCTATCTGTTGTCTCCCTAGACTCTCTATCATGGGAGCCTAGGGCTTCAAAGTTGAAATTCTGTTTCTATCATTGCAGATTATCAGTTCCCTAGTGTGATCGTATACTTCCAAACTTCCAATGCTTCTAGTTCCTCAAACATTTTTCATTACATTGCTTTCGATACTTACAGATTTGGATTGCTTCTGCATACTAGCTAAGGCTTAGTTGTGGGGGTGTCTTTTAGGATCAAGCTCTGTTTTTGGTTGCTTAATGCCGTCTTCTTTGCCAGTCCAGTAAGAGTTCTGAACTCAATATATGCTTACAAACATTTGGACGTAATGGGATTTTAGCTCCAGGACCCCTAGAAGTCATCTCTTCAAAGCAAATTCACTCTTGACTCTTTGTCTATCAAAACATTACTGGGTTTGACGGATACTAGCAGCAGGGGCAATTGTGATAATTCAGTCTAACATCAGGTAATTGAGTAATTATGTGAATTTAGATATATCTGGGCCAAGAAGGGGAGCCTTGGCGCACTGGTAAAGGTGTTGCGGTGTGACCTTGAGGTCACGTGTTCAAATCCTGGAAGCACCCTCTTGCATTTATGCAGGGTAAGGGTACATTTCACCCTTGTAGTGGGACCCTTTCCCGGACCCTCGCTATGTGGGAATGTCTTCTGCACCAGTGTTGGTCCAGAGGAGCAGCAAGGGCAGGGTAAGGGTTGCCTACATTTCACCCTTGTGGTGTGGACCCTTCCCCGGACCCTCTCTATGCGGGGATGCGAGATAAGTACCTATTTCTTTCCCAACCTATAGTCATTTTTTCGTTTTCGTACTGAATGTATTTTTTTTTCGTTTTCCCCCTTAACCTCATGTTTTTTGTTATGTCGTCCTTCCATCATGGTTCCGTCCATAACACCGTTAAATGATGCCTATATGGCATATTGACTCATTAAAATGCTGACTTGGCCTAAAAGGTTGATAAAGTTGGCTGAGTTGGAAGTAGTAAGGGGTGAAAGTGTTTATATTCACAAGTTGAAGGGTTAAAACTTAAAAGTAAAAAGAAATTTTTACCCCTTTTTAATATAAATTATTTTTTATATATAATAAAAAGAAAATTTTATATTTATATTAAATATAAATCTTCAAGAAGATATTCTAGCAAATATCTCAAGCAACTTCAAATAAATGAAGTTAGGGGTATTTATAGTGGGAATAATTCCACGAGTCCCCGTCGTCCCAAATCATTCTCCATAAAAGCCCGTCTGAGATTTAAAAACCCACACACTATTAAAGATTGAGATTAAAATTTCATAAAAACCCAAAATAACTCAAATCTCTCAGCAGCACCGTCGCCGCTCCCGACAACTTCAGCGCACCGCCACAACCGTCCGACCCACACAAAGGATTTCCTCAAGCTCCTACTAACCCTAATAATTAGAATCCTCCTTCACAATCGAACAAATACCATCCAAATGGAAACCCTAATCCGTGGAGTACACAGAATAACTATTATCCAAATCAAGGTAGTACTAATTATTCTCAAAGTCTCGGTAGCCCTAGTCATTAGATGAATCATCCTAATCCCGGCCCAGGATATTATCTTAGGAAAATGTGAAAGGAACAAATTACTCTTATACCTAGGTACAAGAGTAATTCTAGTCATTTCTATAGATTTTTTTTTAAGAAAATGTGAAAAATTATGAAAAAAAAACTCTTATACCTTGTACCTTTGGGTATAGGAACGGATTGCTTAATAAAATATGAGACTTTTTATTTATTTTTAAGAAAAAGTAAAAAATTGTGAAAAAAATACTCTTATAACTTATGGTATAAGAGTAATTTTAGTCTTATACCTTTGGTTATAAGAGCGACGGGCAGAGGTAATGTGAGTGTGGGTTTCTGTGGAATTTTATATCTCGCCTAGGCTTTTATGGCTTTGATATCTCGACTGAGGGCCTTAGGGTCCATGACCCTTATAGTAGAGCATCAAAAACTAGCCGTTGGGAATTCTGAAAATCTGAAGCAACTTCAAATGAATGAAGTTCTGGGCTCTGTTGCATCGTTGTATTTCCATATGCTTAGAATATTCTTCAAGTCTTCAGTCTTCTGATTTTTGAGGAAGAGAGCAGTCAAGCGCTTTCATAGGTAGAAAAATGCTTAACCAAGAGCGCTTAGAATTGATTCTACGCTTCCAAGGATTAAGCTCACCAGGCGCTGCAAAACATAAAACCTAAGCCATCATAAAAAGCCTAATTAACAACTATTCTATAAAATGGACTTTGCTAAAAATTGAAATATAAATACTTCTTGCATAGGGTCCTAAAGTCCATAAAATTAAATTTAGGTGATGATATCAATTAAATCTAAACAAGTTTAGGAGGTTGTGAGTAAGCATACCCAACAACCGGGCTGTCTCCCCAAATATATGTGCACCAACAACTATATGGTAGAAATTACATTCTTGGGCTTTTAGGCGTGCCTCTGATAGGCAGTTGGACATAGATCCTGGGAGCTCGGTCTTGTTTCAGGACAGTTCCCTTGGGAACTTGAATCGTAAGCCTTTGCCATTCCCATCCTAGCCAAGGCTGCTCTATTCATAGCCCAATCCTATAGAAAGACTGAAGTTACATATGTTTGAACCCCGGGTCGGATGTGGAACTTTTCTTTTACGATCATATTCTAGCTCGAGTAAATGAAGAGTTTCAAAAAGAAACCACTACCAGTAAAGAGCGCCCCTCAAGCTCCAGAAATTCATCTCAGCACTTTTACGATCATAATTTTTAGTGTTTATCAAGCCTTCTCATGCTAGCAAACACTTTGAGGATAGTGAATAGTTATGGAAGTTTCCTAGCAAGAAAGATTTTCTTTTGGTCAATGGAATCCCCTGTTGTGTTTGAATGTTCAACTAACATTACACAATACACAAAAGTGATGACCAATTAAGGTTTCACTTGGAGCCTGCCCTGACCTGTCCTGCCTACACATATGCAACCAAATACAATACAAAAGTGACAACTCATGTTACTGATTGGGGGAACATGCCAGCCCAGCACACACTAGGAGTAGGAGTTATCCCCATCTCGAGGGATGTGAGGGAATGGCAAAAGAGCTCAACTCTAGATAAGGTTTTGGAGTGGATAACGTTGGCCCAAACGATGATCATCTGTTTTTTTCCCTTTCAGCTACCAAGTTCCAACCTCCGTGGTGGAGCAATTTACACCTTTTGTGGAGTAGCTATTTGTTCTGTCCTTTAAACTTGATTCAATTTTATTTACTTGGTGTTTTGCCTTAAAGCTTGGGCATCTCTCTATTATTTGGTCTGATGAAATGAATTTTTGGCAGGTGGTGATGCAGACCAAGAATGAAGGACTAGCATGGTGATCTTGAAGGAGGGAGGTCAAAATTGTATTTTTGGGTTCAATTGTTTTAATTAGAAGGATTAGTTAGTGATGTTTTTTTGGCTATAAATGTGGAGGAGGATATTATAGTTAGTTCCCAAGGTTCACAAGGAAGTCACATTGAATCTTAAATCTTGTCAAGGTAAATAGATCATGAATTTGGCACCGCTCACGCAAACTCTAGCCCAGATTTGGCTACATCTCCTGCTTTTGAGTTCGTTCGATGAGATGCATTTTGTGTCGAGTGGAATTCACAGCTATCAAATTAATTTCGACCGCACAGGGAGGAAAAGGAGAGATGCGGAGGAGCCGGAACCGCAAGCGGCAGCCCAGTTGGGATTGCTCGAACTAGCAGCTTTAGGAAACTGCTACCAACTTTCAACAAACCCAATGAACAAGGGATCCGGAACTTCCTAATCATTTAGGATTAATTAAGGCAGGGGTGGAGTTACAAAATTATCGAAAGGGCAGCAAAACCCTACCTATCTTTATCTCCTTTCTACCTCTTTCGACTAGATCTGACTCCTTCCCCGCCACCCTCCCCTTTTACTGTCTCCTTCTGTACTTTGCAGAAACCCATCCACTTCCTCCTCTAGTCATATACTACAACTGAAACCACTAGATCTGAGCGCCACCAGCGGCGACGACGAAGATGTAGACCTTTGCAGATGGAATTGATTGCTAACTTGCGCTTTTTCTGTCTCCCAATTTCCCCATTCTGTTGCAAAAATGCGACCTATTAATGCTAACCTTCATCTTCTCCAGCGAATTCATCAAATAAGGTTCCACTGTCTAACAATTCCCCATGCCCTAGAAGGTCCAGTTCTTCCTCCCCTCCCCACCCAATTGAATATAATAAAGTCTGTATTTGATTGTTTAAAGTCATAGGAGTATTTTGTTAGCTTATAGAGAACAGCTTCTGTCAATGAACCTAAAATTATATGAACCTTCTGCTGGTAAAGGTCATCTTCAACCCACTTCAAATCTTCCTTCATTTCTTATTCATCCTTCCAACCCATTTCAAATCTTTCTTAAAAAATGAAGAAGATTAATATTGTTTATTCAAATTTAAAGCAACACTATTTATCTTTCTTCATTTTTCATTTTTTAAGTAAAATTTTATAACTGTGAATTAGTCCCTCTATTTTTTAAAAGTTACATCTTATTTATTCTACAAATAAATAAATACTTTTATTATTTCAATTAATTTAAAATATTTTTTATTTTTATATTGGAATAATTATTTGAGAAAAAAAAAAGTTAGATGGATATATTAAAATTTAACATAAATAAAAAAAAATAACTTATTAATATTTATAACAACATAATTAATATTACATGATAATAGAAAAGTCACACAATTTCTAATACAAATAAGTAATAAAGCATAAATATTAGATAAACAACAATAACAACGAAAAAAATAAAAACCGAAAACACCAATTTAATATTCTGGCATACCGATCCATTTCCATCGTAATTACCGAATCCACCTCCACCGTAATTACTGGAACCATCACCAAAATTACCCGATTTGTTTCCACCAAAATCACAAAGAAATTGACTAAAAAATGTGTTGATGGTGGTTGTGATTGTTGATATTGAAATCATTTTTATTTCTTTCTTCATTTTTTCTTTTCAACTTGGCTTTTTTCTCTCCAATGAGTCATTCACATAAAAAGGTACCAACATCATTATCATCATCATTTAAATTAAGAGAAAATGATGAAATACCTTAAGAACCGAGGGTATTAGGTTTCGAATTCACATGTTCTGATAATACATAGTTTGAATGACGCTTTTCCGAATATTGTCTTACCTTTATGATATTATTGTTAATTTTTTTCAAAATCTTTCATTATGTTCCACACGTGATCAAATTTGAAAACTCTACTATAATTGTTATCTTCCATCTGTTAACATTTTGCTCGTTCTAACTGCACATATTTTTAAGCCAAAATCTAGGGAGAAACGCGTTTCTCCATAACTTATGGAGAAACGGGGCCCGACTTGTCGCGCGACAATGCAGGCCAAGGCTTCTGGATATCCAGAAGCTTATGAAAGTGATATCCAGAAACCTTCAAATGAATATCCAGAAACTTTCAAAATGTTTCTGGATATTCATTTGATGGTTTCTGGATATACATTTGAAGGTTTCTGGATATCCAGAAACCTTCAAATGAATATCCAGAAACTTTCAAAATGTTTCTGGATATACATTTGAAGGTTTCTGGACATACATAGCCACAACAACTGAATATCCTTTCCAAAGCTTCTGGATATCCAGAAGCTTGAATATGGATATCCAGAAGCTTTGGAAAGGATATCCAGAAATCAAATATTTTTTTCTGGCTATCCTTTCCAAAGCTTCTGGATATCCATATTCAAGCTTCTGGATATCCAGAAGCTTTGAAATGGATATCCAGAAACTGGCTAAGTATGTCGCGCGACTTAAGTAGCCCCGTTTCTCCAGACGCGACGGAGAAACGCGTTTCTCCCCAGACCGACTCTATTTTTAATTTTAATATAAATATCAATATATAAATCTTAATTAAAAATAAAGATGAAAGAGAATACTCACAATATCATGCTCTGATTCTCCACTCGCGTTTGTATTTTCGACTTGCCTTATACATGCACTTAATTTCCGAACAACCTATTTTATAGTTTGAATTCAACACTACAAAGATTTTTTTGTGCGAATCTCAGAGTCTAACGACGACATTGAGTTGTTGTATTCCTCCTCAACCCGAGACCAGAAACTATCTCTACTTTGGTATTTTCCTATTATAGGATCTTGAGAAATATTCAGAAAAGCTTGGCATAAGATCATGTCTTCATCATGATCATATCTCCTAACACTAGACATGACAAAAATTTAGAAGTATTTTTTCTTGAGTTAACTGAAATGATGTAGTTAGATTGAATAAATATATGGTGGTATATATAGATAAAAATAATGTCATCATATTTATCCTATCCAAACTCTCTTTACAATCTCAACGGTTGGTCAGATTTCATCACCATCAGCCACGTGATCCAAAAAAATAATATTTTGCTAGGAAACAAGAGACATGTAGGAAAGATGTGGAGCGTTGGAATTTTGCAATCACGTTTTTCAATTATTACAGGGCCAACACGTTTTTGAAAAAAGGATGTACTACATTGTTAGAATATCCCTAAGTATTAGGGATATTATTTGGTAAATATTATTGTTATTATTGTATGTATCTCCTAGTCTTTCTATAGTATTAGGTTTCCTTAGATAAGTCAAGATCCTAGAAATATGGCACTGATTATATTCATTGTAATTTGTATATATACCAAAGGTGAATAAAAAAGTAGTTACGGAATACATTATTTCATGGTATCATAGCCCTAGGTTATTCTTTCTTCCGTTGCGCCTAGGTCTTTGCTTGTGCCGTTTTCCTTTTTTCTTGTCTTCCCGTCTCTCTCTTTTCCGTCCGCTATGGCCCCCTCTCGTGGTTCTTTCCATCCTGCTCTTGCAGTATCCAATATAAAGAACCACGTATCCATAGTACTTGACCTTGAACGCGTTCAATATGGAACTTGGGCGGAGTTGTTCAAGGTTCATGCTTGTGCCGTCAAGGTCATTAACCATATTATCCTTCCAAAGAGAGACGAACCCAAGGAGCCTATGATTGAGGAAGAAATTGAGTTATGGGAAACCCTCGACGCAATGGTATTGGGGTGGATTTATACCACCATATCCAATGACCTTCTTGAAACCATTCTTGAGCCCGATTGCACTACTATGGAGGCTTGGAATCGCCTCGTAGACATTTTCCAAGACAATAAGAATTTCCGTGCAGTCAGACTTGAACAAGAGTTCTCACATACGGTCATGGAGTCGTTCCCTTCTGCTTCCACTTATTGTCAACAACTTAAACAACTGTCCGATCAATAGAAGAATGTGGGGTGGGTGCCCGATTTCAAATGAAAGGTTGGTATTACAGATGGTTGCCGAAATATCTGAGGCTTATAATGGGGTGGCTACCTTGCTCCGTCAAAGCAATCCTCTTCCACAATTCTACCAAGCTAGGTCCATGGTAACTTTGGAAGAAGCTGGATTTCAGAAAAGGGCAGCAACAACGACAGCCTTGATGGTTCGTGATACAGTTTCATTCTCCCCTAGTCCAGCGTCTGGTAGGTCTTCGGCTACGACTGGATTGGTTCCACGGGTGGCTGCTAAGGCAGCAGGTAAAGGAAATAAAGGGAATAAGGTTGGCAGAAAAGGGGGACCTAAAGCTGCATGGCAGTCGGGTGGCCGCATCACAGAGCCACCTTCAGGATGGCAGCCGGCTTGGGGCAATACTGGCCAACAACCGTGGGGAGGAGCTTACTAGCCATGGGCCATTCCTCCGTGTCCCTATCCATCTACTCCATCTTCTGGGCCTTGGCCGCGAGCAACTACGCCCTCTAGGCATCTGCATTATTATCTTCTCAGTGTGCTTATAATTCACATTTTCTAATGTTTTCTTATTTGATTTCATAACCAATTTAGCTGTTAAAGGTGGTGCGGTTTTGTGTTTTTTTTTCCAGGAAGAAATGGAGGATCAGTCAAATGTTCTCTTCTGTTGTGATTATAACCATTTACTTAGGTTTTTTTGTTGTGCAGACAAAATCTACTGATGTTGATGGTATATTTTTGCTGTGAGCATCTACTGATGTTTCTTCTACTATGATTCACCAACCTAGCCTCCTCCCCTACTCCCGCTCTCTCTAAAATGCAAAGTAACAGGCTCTCATATTTTAATTGGAAGATGGATTCCGTTCATGTTCATGTTCTTTTCTTGATTGATAAGTAATATTTGTCGACCAATTGGGAAGGCATTAGCATGTAATGACTTTGCTAGTAGGCGAAGTGGTGGTGGCGGTCGAGGTCATTAAACTTATGGTTTTATTTGGCATGTAATCAAACTTATGTACTTTTTATGTTGTTTTTTAGAATTTAGTGAACGTTGAATTTGTTTTTTCATGTTTTTGGTGAATGTTTAATTGAGTTGTATCAGAATATTGATATTTTGTTATTTGAACAGGTTGCATGTGGCTTTCTAAATAATTTAATTATTATTTTTAAATTATGTACAATTTACCGACGGTAATTTTTTTAAAACTGATAAAAGCTTTACCGACGGAAAAGTCCGTCGGTAAATTCTGTAATTACCGACGGATTTGAAGGTTTACCGACGGATTTTTCTGTCGTTAATAGCCCAGTTTCTAGTAAAATTTGTCGTCCCATCAATTTAATTCGCGACGAATTTTATAACGTTTGCAAGGGATTTTTTCGTCGCTATATCACCGACGGACATACATTTCCGTCGTTAAGCATTTATCGACGATGGTTTTCGCGAGGGAATTATTCCGTCGTTAATCCGTCGTTAAACTGTTTATCGACGAAAATTGTAGCTTTAGTGACGATTTTTTCCGTCGCTAGTTGGCAGTTTTCTTGTAGTGTATGTGGTTGAGGGATACCATAACAAGGGGTTTGTTTGGTTCTTCGTAGTTGGGTATATGGGAGAGATCGGAGGAGGAAGCCATGGATGAGGCGGCCGAGTAGGGGAGGGATGGATAGGGCAAGGAAATTTAGGATCTTGGCTCTGATACCATGTAAGAGAATAGAAGACAATAATTTGGTGCTTGAAAGCCTTGTTGAATTGTATTCACAATATGATATATATACAAGAGTTGCTTGGAGATTAAGTAAGAGAATCCTAACCATATTCTACTTTAGACAATTAGGAAACTAAATACAATTAGGAAACCCAAGAATAAGAAAACTAAATATACACAAGGATTAGAAGTCTAATCCTTAACAAAAACAACAAAAACAAGCTGAAAAAATGAAGGTTATTTAGTAAAATTAGAATTTCTTTTAAAGATATTTTTTGTTTAATATAATGCTGTAAACCCATATTATCTTAAATAAATTTCAAACTTGATTATATATTTTTTAAAGGAAACACATATTTTAATAAAATTTGAATAATTATTGATTAATTCTTAAAAAAAAGATTAATAATTAATTCAAATAATAAAGTTAAAGGTTTAATTATTAAATGTTTTTACTGGATTTATGAAAAGTTATTTTTACTGAATTTATTAAAATAATTACTTATCTTAATAAATCCAGTAAAAAGTTATTTTTACTGAATTTAACTGTCAAAGTGAAAAAAAAGTTTAGTGACTAACATATAAAAAATTATTAAGGGAGAGACATATTTTGAATAAATTCAACCTTTTAAATTTAACAAAGAGTGGAATACCTAAATTACCCTTTAAAATTTGGTTACAAGTGCACATGACCATTTAACGAGAAAAATCTGACGACGTTAGTGATAGTGACCTCAGATGCAATACAAAAGAGTTTGGTGTATTTTTTACAACGAAAAAGAGTATAGTGGTAAAGCCCACAAAAGTAGTTTAGTGATTTTTTGTGCACTTTTTTCTAATATATATGGTGCAATTTAAAAATAAATAAATGTTTTGGGCTCTAAACTACTTTTTCAATTCTTAAAATAAAGTTATCAAGCACACTTAAATATAATGCAAAAAACATTCATATTTTGAAGGGAACCCTCTACTTTGGATAAATTGCACAAAAATCTTCTATTCTTTTTTAAAGTAATTCAGAGGCCGGTCTCAAAATAAATATATAAATTTAGTCTTGTTATTAGAATTAATTTGAACATTCATTTTAAAACAAAAAATAAATATAATTTAATATACAATCATGACTATTTAATACTCCCTCCGTCTCATAAAACATTACCCCTTTTACTATTTTGGGCGTCCCACTTTAAAAAGTTCCACTTTCCTAAAAAGGAAATTTTTTAATACTTCTTTATTCATGGGACCCACTTATCATACTCACAACACTTTTCTAATTGACAAAAATTCATGTGAGAACATGAATACCCGTCTCATTCATGAGACGGGTCGGATCCGACCCATGGCTCATTACTCTCTCTCTCTAGACGCTCCCTCTCACTAAACGCAATCCAGACTCTCTCTCAATTCGCCGGCGACCATTTTCCTCTCCCTCTAATCCTTGTGTAACTCCAACAAATTCGTATCCTAATTTCACCTCTGAACTTCATAAATCCCCCAATTTTAAACGCCGATTAGAGAAGAGTGATGAAGGCGGTTGAGGGAGCTTGGTTCGTTGAGGAGCTAGGTCGCCATTGATACCGTTTAGAGAGAGAGAGAGAGCGGTCTCTCTCTGTTTGTGTTTAGAGAGAGAATCTGAGCTTAGGAGAGAGAGGCCGGTTGTGAGGGGATTGATTTCCACCGGTGAGGAGGTCGCTCCGGCGAACTGATTTTGGGGGAGAGAGCTCGGTGGAAAAGGATTGGTTAGGGAGCTCTGTTATTCCGGCTTAACCTTCCCCTACCTCAATTTGCTCTGTTATTCCGGCTAAACCTTCCCCTACCTTAATTTTGATTTTGAGTAATACTTATCATTTGTTTAAGTAATAGTTGATATTGCTATAAGTAATAGTACTACCCTTGTAAAATAATAGTGTTATTTTTTTTTTATCTAATAATAGTTTTAGGAATTGTTTTCATTTTGAGTAATACTTCTCATTTGTTTAAGTAATAGTTGATATTGCTATAAATAATAGTACTACACTTGTGAAGTAATAGTATTTTTTTTTTTTAACTAATAATAGTTTTAGGAACTGTTTTCATTTTGAGTAATACTTCTCATTTGTTTAAGTAATAGTTGATATTGCTATAAGTAATAGTACTATACTTGTGAAGTAATAGTGTTTTTTTTAACTAATAATAGTGTTAGAAACTGTTTTAATTTTGAGTAATACTTCTCATTTGTTTAAGTAATAGTTGGTATTACTATAAGTAATAGTACTACACTTGTGAAGTAATAATATTATTTTTTTTTAACTAATAATAGTTTTAGAAACTGTTTTCATTTTGTTTTCATTTTGAGTAATACTTCTCATTTGTTTAAGTAATAGTTGGATTATTAAAGTTACTCTTATAGAAATATGTTACAATTTCATCTATCAAAGTATTACATTTACTTGTATAAACTATTACATTCATATACATAAGTTATTACATTTCAAATGTAATACATTAAAGTATTACATTTGAAAAAATGGGTGAAAACGAGCTTTTATTTTTTAAAACAGTATTACGTTTACTTATGAACAATGTTACTTTATATGTATACAAATCATTACATTAAGAGATGGTAACTATTACTTTTTCTAAACCACCGAAAAACCGAAAAATAATATAAAAACTAAATAAAATAAAATAAAATAAAATAAAATAAAATAAAATAAAATAAAATAAAATAAAAAATAAAATAAATTTGGGCCTATCCCACTGTTGCACATGAGAAATTAAAGAATTATACACTGAGAATGTAAGCACGAGATGAGAGGATTGCTCAATTTGCTTGCACTGTTGCACGTGAGGAATTAAAGAAACAAACAGACGGTTTGTGGGATAGGCCCATGGGTCATGGGTCGACCCGTCTCATGCATGAGACAGATTCCATTGTTCTCATGGGAGATCACCTCTTTCTAATTTACTATTCTCTCCACTCATTCTTTCTCCTCCCACTCACAACACCTACTTTAATAACATTATTCTTTATTTTCCGTTTTCAACAGTAAAGGAGTAAAGTTTTATGAGATACGAGAGGAAGGGAGTATTTACAGCATTTAATGCTTGAGCAATTAAACTAGACAGCGAAGGACAATCCACTTTCGTTGCAAAGAGAGTTGCACTTACTATGTTCATTCTCCCTAAAAATAAAAATAAAAAAATGATTGAGTAACTCTTGTAAAAAATTACTAGTTTTTTTTTTTAAAATGTTATAAAAAAAAATTAGTTTTCAGAACAGTTTATCACTCTTATTAGTTAGACTTGGTGCTTTAAAACAAATTTTTTTCTTATGTTACGAAAAAACTAATTTTTTTTCAAGATTTTGGCCAAATGATTTCAAGGAGACCTTATTTAACCCTTTCAATTTCAAGACTTGGATTTGAAATTGCAAGAACAAATTGAATTTTGTGGAACTAATTTAATCCTTTCAATTTCAATTCAATGGATTGGAATCGAGTTGCCAAACATACTGTAAATGAAAAATTTGACGGACGTATGCAACCCTATTTTTTCTTTTATAGGAGGGAATACAATATTACTAATAAATAATAAAATCACGTTAATGTAATATTTGATGTCAAGTATTTCTCATTTTCATGTTATACATAAATACAATTTTATTTTTAAATATTTAAATTTTGAAATATATTTTTGAGATGAATATGCGGCTATTTTATTTATTAAAAATGATTAGGGTTAATTTTTTTTTTCTGAATTTCAAGAAAGCTAAATTTTGCCGTTTTAGAAGCTGAGTTAAAATAAAGAGACTCAAAAGTATATTATGTATTATTTCTGTCTCTAAGTTTACATAAACTAGAGACTCATATTTATACTCAAAACATATGAGTCATAATTCTAATATGATTCTAACAAATCTCTCCTTATTCTAATTGTAAATACTTCTAATTGGAAATATACTTCTGACTAAGGTAAGTTTCTTAAGTTGGCTCAATACCAACTTAGGAAACTAAATATTTTCTTTTCTTGAGAATATCTCTCAAATATAATGTGAAGACATTGTGATATCTTCACAATATCTCAACTCCCCCCCTCAAGTTGGAGGATCTACATCGTAGATACCCAACTTGACAAATAAAAATTAAAACGTTAAATTTTTTTTATTTTTTTTTCACTTCGACATGCAGCATTTGTCCCAAGTTCTTCCTTTTTCGTGTTGCAGTTCAAGCAACCTCGGGTTCTTTTTTTTTTTTCAACAACAAAAATTTGATCTTGTAACATATGTTGTTCCAATATCTGAAAAGTCATCCGCATCAAGTCTTCTTTCTTCAATTTCGTGCACAACTTGTGCTCGCACAAGTCTTTTTTTTCTTCAATCTCCGTTTTTAGAGTGAACGACACTTAATCATCGTTTTTATAGTGAACAACACTCGATCATCGTTTTTATAGTGAACGACACTCGATCATCGTTTTTATAGTGAACAACACTTGATCATCGTTTTTATAGTGAACGACACTCGATCATCGTTTTTATAGTGAACGACACCCGATCATCGTTTTTATAGTGAACGACACTCGATCATCGTTTTATAGTAAACGACACCCAATCATCGTTTTTATAGTGGACGACACTCAATTTGCACATGTGTCTGCACATACTCCTTGAAGTGAGTCCATTGTTCAGGCATAAAGCCCAGCAAGCCAGGCCTATCATCATCATCATCATCTGTCATTCCAGCAACTCCCTCTTCGCTGGTATGTACCGTGTTGACTCGTGGATTGAATGTGCTTGAGTGTCTTCCCGTAGCCAAAGTGTTTCTGCCTCGTCCCTTCGTGTTTCTCAAGAGCTGTTCTCCCCACCATTCTGGATACCCATCAGCCTGTAGCATGTATCTGTATCATGTCCCTTCTTCTTGCAGTGAGAACAAACAATACTGCTCACCTCCTTTCTTTCCATCTTCGATCTAGTTGTGTGATCAGTTATGCGATCAGCTGTGCGCACACTCGTCCCCATAACTATCTGAACAACAAAGCTGACTGGTGTGGGATAGTCTTAATGCACGCTGCTCGAACTCTTTCTTCTCGATTAACCATGAAATATGCCTTATTAACATTAGACAAGGGTTTTGTGTTTAATATGGAGGGTTTCACATTCTCAAACTTCGGTGTGTCAAGGCCCATAACGAATTGATGAACCCTCTCGTCTTCATGCCGTTGGACTAGCTTCGTACTGATGTTGCACCTGCACCCCGCACATGATCAATTCGGGAGTGCGTCAAAGTCATTCAGATCGTCTCATAGTTTCTTCACACGACCAAAGTAGGCCGCCACACTTTCACCTTTCTGTTGTTTGCAGTTTGCTAGATCCGCCTTCAATTGTTGAACCCTAGGTCCGTTTCCAACCGAGAACCTCTCCCACAAATCATCCCACAACGTCTTTGCATCATCCACAGAGCTCAACTTGGAACGAAGGCTTGGCTCAATTGTGTTAAAGATCCATGAAACAACCATTGAGTTCACTGTTTGCCAAAGTTCCAATTCATCTTCCATGGTGGGTTTTTCAATGGATCCATCAATGAAGGATGTTTTCGTCTTAGCCCTCAATGATCCCTTGAAAACCCTAGTCCATTCTTCATAATTCTCGCCCTTTAATTGAACGTGGGTGAGAATCATTCTCGGATTGTCACTTGTCGAAAGAAAGTATGGAGAGCGCCTCTCATCCAGCTTTCTTCTCGTCGCTAGCCTCGGTATCCATGGCTCTGATATCAAGTTAAAATAAGGAGACTCAAAATTATATTATGTATTATTTCTGTCTCCAAGTTTACATAAGCTAGAGACTCATATTTATACTCAAAACATATGAGTCCTAATTTTAATAGAATTCTAACAAATCTCTCCTCATTCTAATAGTAAATACTTCTAATTGGAAATACTTCTAACTAAGGTAACTTTCCTAAGTTAGCTCAATACCAACTTAGGTAACTAAATATTTTATTTTCTTGAGAATATCTCTCAAATATAATGTGAAGATATTGTGATATCTTCACAATATCTCAACTAGCTGCCTCCTCTCTGAACTTTGTATCCACTAACCACTGCCAGAGAAAGAGATATTCGGTCGAAATTCAGCGATATTTGTCGAATTTTGTCCATTTCTTCTTCCCATTTGTTTGTGTTTTTGTCTTCTTGTTGATTCGATAATTTGTATGAAAACTTGTTCAATGATGGATTTCAAGTTCTTTCATGCCAAAGTTTATCAAATGATTGAAATTTCATACCACAATATCATCGTGGGTTAATTCTTGTTATATTGTTTGTTTTCTCTCTATCGTCAATAGACTTTGCCTTCTCCCATTCGTTGGGTGTCTTTGTGTTCTCTCAATTATGTTGAAAGTCTTGATGTAATGTTTGAATTTGTTCTTGTTGCGATGTTTGGTATGTGATGAGCCCGGACCAGCTGGACCGGGCCCACGCTCGATCTGGTCCAAGGAGCCAGTGACGTGGCACTCCCTAGACCGCCGGAGTCAAGACCGCGGACAGGTAGACCCCTAGGGTCAAGACTGCGCTCCTCTCCGCATCATCCTACTCCAGCCCGGAGGGATCCTGACCGCTGGATTGGTGACCGCAGGAGGTATGACCGCTCCATCCGTGCCCGCGTCAAATACCTTTGACCGCGCCTAAGATGTTGACCGCGGGCTCATACCTGCCTCCCGGTTATCTCACCTGCCTCCCGGTTAATGGCAAACCTTACTGAGCAAGTTAGCTCACTGGCTCTGACATGCAAGTTGCCGGCTCATTCCCATCGCATTCAATGTGGCTCAGTCAGGCGCCTACAATGGCATTAAATGCGCCGTACCGGATACACGGCTCCTGTCCACATCAGCGACATCCCTTCTGACAGAGGGTCCTCCTTCCCTGACAGACCCAATCAGATGCGGACACGTGTATGCGGTCAAATACCAAAGTGCCCCTTAGGGCTGACCTCATGGCTTACGTCAGCGAGCAGCTCCACATTGCCTATAAATAGAAGACCTTTGTCCCCTTGGACAAGGTAAGTTCCAAATACACATTGTAAGCCATATTGCTCTAAATCCTAAACACACACACACACTCCAAGACATTCAAACGTCTTATATAAATCTCAGTATTCTTACTCTCACACTCGAGGGCCTGAGTTGGAGTAACATCCAACTTTGACTTTAATATTTGTGTTGTGTTCTAGGTACATTCAAACACTAAAAATATCCTGCCAGATATCATTGAACCGCTCCTGACCCTGAAAAGTTTGGCGTCATCAGTGTGCTTAGCTGGTCACTTGTTGCCAACCCAAATACATTACCTTGTTGTGACCTTAATATCATATTTTATCCGTTTTAGGATTTTCTGAAAGCGTAAGATGAGTCGTATCCAAGTTACGTTTGGAGCAACATTTGGGCGTCATGGAGCAACATTTGGGCATTGTTTTTAAAGTTGTCGGATGGAAATTTGGTTCAAGTTTAGGCATTGCTTGTAGCGATGTATTAGACTATTTTATTATAGCGAACAATTTGTTGAGAATTGCAGGTATTAACTTTCATATTTGTAACGAGTATCAGACTATTTTGAAGTGCTATTTTATTTTCGTGAAATTCATTTATGAATTATTTGCTGGTTGCCTAAAAAAAAATATGGTCAAGGTTGGAGCACCATCAAGAACATGACTAGTGCATTGTATTCGCTGATTCCTCGCATTCTACTCCCGAGTAACTCCTCCAATTTATAGTCACACTAGTAAAAGCTCGTGTCCGAGGACACGTTTTTTTTTTTTTTTTTTTTAAAGGGCAAAATGGAAAAGTGATAACTTAGTGAGAGCAAAATGGGAAATTTGACAGATGAAACTGTTCATTGTACTGTAGATAGTGGAGGTGTGATTTATACTATAGATTTTTTAATTTTTTTATCAAACATGCACGAAATTTGATGAAATATTAATATTAAATCAATTATCTTAACAAAATTTAAATATTATTATTAATAAATTACTAAATAATTACGATTTTTAAATTTCATTAGAATAATTAGATTGATATTAACATTTGAAATTTTACCCGTATGTTCCTTTTGAGATAAATCATTACACCTCAAATTTCTCATTAAATTGAAATGTTTGATAATTTTTTGTTCAGTAATATATTATACTGCATGCAAAGCAGTAATTAAAATTTATAATACAACATCTGCTGCCCACTGTCATGCAGTATTATGCACCCTCCTTATGTGATATAGTAGATTATAGAATAATAAAATATGAAAAATAACTTATCGGGTATTATGATACTTTTAGGTGGCGTTTGGTTGGAAGGAAAAGGGGGGAAAGGAATGGAAAACTCCCCCTTTTCCATTCCTTTCCTCCGTTTGGTTCAAGTTTTTTAAAAAAAAAATTCCGAAGGAAAGTTGAATTCCTTCAAATGAAGGAATTCAACTTTCCTTCATAAAATCGATGGAAAGTCCAATTCCTTTGGGAATGGAAAAAAAAATTTTTTTTTGACCAAAATACCCCCAAACCCTACCCACCCCTACCCCTACCCGGCCCCCCCACCCACTTACGCCCCCACCCCCACCCCACCCCCCCCCACCCCCCACCCCCCCACCCCCACGAAATTTTTTTTTTTTTTTGCCTACCCTCCCCCCACCCCCACCCCCACACGAAATTTTTTTTTTGCCTACCCTCCCCCACCCTACCCCACCCCCACCCCCCACCCCCCACCCCCACGAATTTTTTTTTTTTTTTTTTTTTTGCCTACCCTCCCCCACCCTCCCCCACCCCCACCCCCCACCCCCACCCCCACCCCCACCCCCCACCCCCACGAATTTTTTTTTTTGCCTACCCTCCCCCACCCCCCACCCCCTCCAAATTTTTTTTTTTTTAAAGGATAAATTGGTCATTTTATATGCTTTCATTCCATTCCTATAATTTGTATTTTCAAACCAAACATGATTTGTCAAGGAATTGAATGACAATTCCATTTCATTCCGTGCCAACCAAACGGAGGGGGTTGACCAGTTTTTTTCCATTCCAATTCCATTACAATTCCATTCCATTGACAATTCCATTCCTTCACTTTTTTTTCCACCGAACCAAACGCCCCCTTAGAACATATTGAGCATTTCCTATTAATGTTTGATCAAAATTCATTTGTTTTGAAAAAATATTCAAACGTGACCAATATAAATGAAACGGAGGAAATACCGAAATACCAAAATACCCTTTCTCAATGAGGAACCACTACATTGAGCATCTTGATGTTTTGCTTTAGTTATGGTAAATGTGGTCATCGCAAACACACGAGATATATTGTCAAGATTATTTTGATGTGTGAAAGGTTAATGATTTTTTTAGTTGTTATTTTTAATCTCAACCCTCAATTTCCGAAGATATAGGATGATATGATCAAAATCAAAATTATAATCGGTGAATGTGGTGAAGCCAGAAATGTTTGAAAAGAGGATCAAGATTTTTTTGGATATTTATTTTAGTTGGGATATCCAAATTTAGTTAAGAAATGAGTCAATAATAATTTAGTTTAAATTTCTCTCAAAATTAAGAGAATTAAAATGTATGAATTAATTATTTTTAATAATAAAAAATCATTTTTTTAAAAAATAAAAATTGATACGTTTCAAAATTGAAGGGTCGACTAACACTTTAGCTTAGCCGCCACTGACCGGTGGCCGTTAGTTTCATTGTCCTTTTTCAACAAGCGCACCAAGTTCAATGAGATTCCACGTTAAGGAGCACCACACCTGGCATGCTTGTTCTATGTCAATTTCTAAGGGGCGTTTAGTTCGTGGTTCCATTCTTCCAAATTTTTTGGCATGTTTGGTTGAGAATTTTTTTAAATCTTCATTCTGTTGAAATGTTCAATTTCCTCCATGGAAGGAATTTGTTATTTCCTTCATATATGAGAGAAATGGTCAATTCCTTTGACAATGAAATTTAAAAACCTTTTTTTTTACCAAAATACCTCCAAATCCAAACCACCACTATCCCTGCCTACCCACCCCACTCAGCCTCTGCCCTACCTCACCTCACGCCCACCCCCCACCTACCCCACCCTCCACCCCCACAATTTTTTTTTAAAAGACCCCTGCCTACCCCCTCCCCCATCCAGCCCCTGCCCTACCCCCTCCCCACAATTTTTTTTTAAAAGACCCCTGCCTACCCCCCCATCCAACCCCTGCCGTACCCCCCCCACCCTCCACCTCCACGAAAAAAAAATATTTTTTTTACTCATTTTGCATATCCCCTACCTACCCCAACCCACCACCCCCACGAAAAAAAAAAAAAAATTTTTTTTTACTCATTTGCATACCTCTACCTACCCCACCCCCACCTCTCACCCCCACGAAAAAAAATATTTTTTACTCATTTTGCATACCCTCTACCTATCCCCCCACCCCACCCCCACTCACCCCAAAAAAAAAAATTTAAAAAGGGTAAATTGGACATTTTATACGCTTTCATTCTATTCCTATAATTTGTATTTTCAAATCAAACATGATTTGCCAAGAAATTGAATGACAATTTCATTTCATTCCGTGCCAATCAAACGGAGAAGTTTGACCAGTTTTTTTCCATTTCAATTTCTTCAGGAATTCAATTCCATTAACTATTCCATTCCTTCACTTTTTTTCACCAAACTAAACGGCCCTAAGTCTCGTTTCAGTTCAAAGCCTTAAGGCCCTTAACCAAACAATGCACAATGCACAATGCAAAGAAAACGTGTCAGTCCCTCTTACGTCACCAATCGGATTTTGATTAGTTTCAGCATGTCTAACAGCATCTCCGATAAACTTTATTTTTGGTTTCATTTCTTTAAATTTTACACTATTTACTCTTTCGATAAAATTCATTTCCTGCTTCAAAAATGAAAGAAGTGAATAGTGCTATTTCAAATTTAAAGTAACACTATTCACTCCTTTCATTTTTTAATTTTTTAAATTACATTTCAAAGTTGTAAATTAATTTTTTTTATTTTTTAAAAGTTACATCTTATTTGAATATAAATGAAAAATTAAATTTTTATCATTTAAAATTGATTTTAATCATTTAAAATTAATTTTAAATATTTTTATTTTTATATTTGAATAATTATTTGAGACAAAGTTAGACGAATATATTAAAATATATACAAAATACATTCAACATAAATTAAAAACATACCAATATTTATAACAACATAATTAATATTACATGATAATAGAAAAGTCACATTTTTAATGAAAACAAAGTAATAAAACATACTAATATTATACAACAACAACAAAACACACACACTAAAAAAATAAAAATTAAACAACCACACCAATTTAATAATTCAGTATATCGAATCCGTCTCCACCGTAATTATCAGATCCATCTCAACCGTTATTATCGGATCCACCTTCACGATAATTATCGAACCCATCACTAACATTATTTGATCCGTTTCCACCAAAATCACCAAGAAATTGACAAAAATATTTGTTGATGGTGATTTTGATTGTTAATATTGTTCTGCTCTTTTTTGTAAAATGATAGCTTGTTCAGCTTGAATATGAGCACGAACATTTGGATCAAGTAAATTCAAGTTCATTGCCAAAACTTTGTCCTCTCTTATTTGTTCTTTCATAGCAAAATGTTTATACCTGTCTACTTTCGATTTCTCCATCATCCTCATTAGCCTCTCATTTTGCTCTATCACCTTGTTATAATCATTTTTGTTTTTTTCTTCAACTTTCTTTTTCAATTTGGCTATTTTCACTCCAATGGATCGTTCACACAACATCATTATCATCATCATTTAAATTAAGAGAAAATGATAAAATATCTTGAGAACCGAGGGTATTAGGTTTCGAATTCACATATTCTGATTCTGATGACATATAGTTTGAATGACGCTTTCCGAAATCTTGTCTGACCTTCGTGACATTATCGTTAATTTTTTCAAAATATTTCAGCATGTCCCACACATGATCAAATTTGAAACCCTTTTTGAATTATTTATCTTCCTCTAGTAAACGTTTTGCTCGTTCTAACTGCCAATATTTTTAATTTTAATTTAAGTGTGTATATATATATATATATCTTAATTAAAAAATAAAGATAAAAGAGAATACTTACAATATCATGTTCGGATGCTCCACTTGGGTTTGTATTCTCGATTTGCCTAATACATGCTTTTAATTTCCGAACAACCTTTTCAATAGTTTGCCATCGGCACTGCAAAGATTTTTTAGTGCTAGCCTCGGAGTCTGGAGGCGTTGAGTTGTTGTGCTCCTCCTCAACCCGAGACCAAAATCGATCTTTGGTTTGATACTTCCCAATTATAGGATCTTGAGAAATATTCAGAAAAGTTTGACATAAGATTATGTCTTCACAATAAAATCCAATAGATAGTATAACATTTTTCTTACTACTAGACATGATAGAAATTTAGAAGTATTTCTCGAATAAATGTATGGTGGTATATATAGATAAAAATAATATCATCATACTTATCCTATCCAAACTCTCTTAATAATTTCAACGATCGGTCAGATTTCATCACCATCTCACTGTCAAATGAGATTTTATCCTATCCAAACACTACCCACAATCCTAACCGTCAGTCAGATTTCATCACCATTTCATCGTCAAATAATATTTTATCTTATCCAAACACTACCCACAATCCTAGCCGTCGGACAGATTTCATCACCATCTCACCGTCAAATGATATATTATCCTATCCAAACTACCCTATAAATAATAACCTCCCATGAGTTCAAAATTCACAATCAACTTTTCAATTCTATTAGTAAAAAATATATTATTTGCAAGATGAATTTCAATACGGGGGGTCCTTCTAATACATCATTTGAAAGGTCATCATCTTCTTCATCAACTGATGAAGATGATGATTATTTCATTAATGATCTCTCTCAATCTCAATTGGTAGCCTTTTCTATGGTGCAAAATAATAACAAGATTTTGGAGCAGCGAAACATGTTTCAATATCCTATTCGGCGTGGCTCAATTCCAGGTCATATCATGATCAACCGCAATCGTGAAGCTGCGGATCATGAGTTGCTAAATAATTACTTTACCGATGCTCCAACATATTGCGAAAAAAAGTTTCGAAGACGATATAGAATGTCTCGACGTCTTTTTCTTCGTATTGTTAAGGCAATCAAAGGCCATGATCAATATTTCGAGCAACGAAGTGATGGTTTTGGTAAGCTTGGATTATCTACTTTTCAAAAAGTAACGGCTGTGTTTCGGATGTTGACTTATGCTATGCCAGTCGATGCAACCGACGAAATCGTTAAAATTTGTGAGTCAACTGCAATTGAATGTTTAAAGAGATTTTGTCGTGCTATTTTTGAAGTTTTTGCAGAGCGTTATTTGAGATCACCTAATGCTAATGATACGAAACGATTACTTCACATTGGCAAGGAACGGGGTTTTTCTGGAATGCTTGGTAGCTTTGATTATATGCATCGGGAGTGGAAAAATTGTCCTACGGGTTGGGTCGGACAATATGCAGGGCGTAGTGGTAAATCGACTATTATTCTTGAAGCCGTAGCTGATTATGATCTTTGGATATGGCATGCGTATTTCAGTATGCCAGGAACTAATAATGATATTAATGTACTGGAATCATCACATTTGCTTTCCAATCTCTCTCAAGGTATTGCTCCTCCCGCACATTATGTTATCCAAGGAAAAGAATATGATATGGGACATTATTTGGATGATGGTATATATCCCAAATGATCTACATTAGTGCAAATTATTCACAAGTCACTTGTTCGAAAGAAACAATATTTTGCTAGGAAACAAGAGGCGTGTAGGAAAGACGTGGAACGTGCATTTGGAGTTCTACAATCTCGTTTTTCTATTATTGCAGGGCCGGCACGTTTTCGAAAAAAGGATGTACTACATGATATAACGATTGCTTGCATTATCATGCAAAATATAATAATTGAGGATGAGCGTAATCTCAATGCATCAATTTCTGAAGTGTCGGAAGCACCGACTCCAATAGTTGAAATTGTTGATGACAATATTCGTTTTTAAGAATTTATGGTCGGCACATGAAAATCAAGGATAAAAGTGCTCTTTGAACTTCGAAATGCTTTAATAGAGCATTTATGGGAGAGATACACCAATTCTGAAGATTAGTGAACGTTGTTATGTAATTTTCAATGTTTTCGCTTTATGTTTTCTTTATTTCAATGTTTTTTTGTGTCAATGTTTTCTTTATGTCAACGTATTTTTTATGTTAACTTTGGAATATTTTATAAATTTGTTTCTTTGTGCCAATATTTTCTTTATGTCAATATATCGATCATTTACGTCAATGTAATTTTTTTTTTGTATTTTTTCTTTAATAATAAAATATATTTTATTAGTAATTTGAATTATAAATACATTATTTGAATTTTTATTTCTAAACAAAAGAGAGGGTTGGATATGTGAAAGAATTAAACTTTGTGTAGTATTTGTGAAATTATAGAAATAGTAGAATGATGAGGTGAAATGAAAAGATGCTAAGAATATTTCTTTTTAAGTAAAAAATGAAGGAATGAGTTGGAGAGGAAAAAAAATTGAAGCAAAATTTGAAGAAATGAAGTAAAATTTGAAGAACTCCATTGGAGATGCTCTAAGTACAAAAAAAAAAAAAATCACAAATTTTAAATATAAATATGATTATCAGTAATTAATTGATTGGCTAATGCCAAAGGAATTTGTGTACAAATGACATATTTGACATATTTATTTAGCAGGTTTAAATCTATGAGTTGTATAAGTCTTGTGTTGTGTCTAAGCTATCAAATTCTGACAATCATATTTTAACACATATTTTGTGATTTTTTTAAAATTTTTATTGTAACTCTCGTACTACCTTCGTTCCATTCGAAGTGTCTCAATTTTTCTTTTTGGCGTTCCATTTAAAATGTTTCAATCCAAAAAAGAAATTTTTTTATTACTTTTTTATTTGTGGGACCCACTTGTCATACTCACATAAATATCCACTATCTATTCCCATTTTCTCTTTTCTACATCACTTTTCATACTCGCAATATTTATTTCATTATATATTTTTTGCATTATATATATTCATTCTTTAATTTTCGTACATAATTAATTTGAGACACTTCAATCTGGACGAAGGGAGTATTATTCTTTTAGTTTCACTAGCGCATGCCCGTGTCCAAGGCCACGTGAGATTTTTTTTTTTTCTATTTTCTTTTAATTTAAATTTTTTTTTTTTTTTTTAAATGGGCAAGTATGTCGCACGACATACTTGTTTTTTTGAAAATTCAAATTTTAGGAGGGAGAAGTTTTTTTTGAAAATTGAGGTTAAGTATGTCGTACGACATAATTTTTTTTTTTTTTTTTTTTTTTTTAAGGGCAAACTGGGAAAGAGAGTGAATAGTGAGGGCAAAAGGGTCAATTCCGCGATTGGAACTGTAGATACAACTGTAGCAACACACCTTTGATTTATACTATAGATTGCTACAACCTTTGTCGGTTTACTCACTTGTGCTAAGCTACATGATCTTCTCCTTTCACATGCCAACAAATTGTTGGATCTCACCTGCTTACTCATCCCCCTCCAAGGACACGTGGCATCATCTCTTACCGACAACCTACTCCCTTTTTATCTTTTTTTTAATTACATCACTATGAGCTCATTAGGCTATTTCTTTTATTTCTCCCCAACATTTCTTTTTCTTCCATCTCAAATTTATCATCATTTATAGGTTCCTTTTTTTTTTCCTGTATAACCAGTATTCAAATATCATAATGGAGCTGATTAATCTGGTTCTCATTTTACATAGCCAGTATTCAAAACTCACTTGTGAGCAAAAATTGATTTTTAACTACTAAAATTTTTAGTGTTTTTTTAAAGCATTTCACATCATGTTGAACGGTATTTGCATTTGTTATCTGGTTTTCATTTCGGTAAAACGTTGGTGCGAGTTGAAACCCGAAATTTAGGATGTTAGGTAGTCAATCTTCTAGATTATTCTTATGCCTAGAATTATGGAATTTAATTTTTGTATTTTAAATTATATATAAGGTGTAACAAACAACTGAAATCATCAAGAAAATCATCCTCCTTTATTATCTCATATCGGTCGCAATTCAAAACCCTAGCTTCCGCCACCACCACCCAACTCACACTCGACACCTATCTATTCTGGCAATCATGATCGTACACAACCACACCACCCCAACCCTACCACCATTGACCTCATTCAATGGCAAATGCCAATACCGCCATCTCATGGGACATTTACCTCCCAATGTCGTTGATTCAAGCCCGATTACCCAACTGTTATTTTTCCCTCTACCCCAACCTTGCACTCACCATCTCACACCTCTATGAAACCCAACCCTACAGGTCCTCTGCCGCTCACAACCCCCCCCCCCACCACGCTCGAAAAAATCCTAGCCTCGGCAACACACCAACCTTGGCAAAAACCCAACAGCCGTCTTTCCTCCAATCTAAT
Source organism: Adenophora triphylla var. japonica (assembly GCA_022495995.1). Lineage (NCBI taxonomy): Eukaryota > Viridiplantae > Streptophyta > Magnoliopsida > Asterales > Campanulaceae > Adenophora > Adenophora triphylla. The sequence goes on from JAFEMH010000934.1 coordinate 349,541, forward strand.
AGTCGCACTACCACCAATTATCCTTTTTTGGAATCAACCCACTCACCACCGTCCCACACCACCCCTATTCAATATTACCCACAGGTTCACACCACTACATCCACTACCACCACTCTATCCACATCTTGGCTTGTGGACAGCGACGCCACACACCACATCACCAACAACCTCTTGCCTTCCGTAGCCCCTACCATGGAAATGATGACGTAACCATATATGATGGCTCCTCTCTTCCCATCTCCAACATAGGCTCCTTCACTCTCTCCACCCTCAACTCCACAATTTGTTTTCAAAATATTTACATGTTCCTACTATCTCTCAAAATATTCTTTCAGTCTCTCAGTTTTATAAAGATAATCGTGCCTCCATTGAATTTTCCCCCTCGTCTTTCCTTTTTAAATCAATCTCAACATGTCACACCCTTCTACACGGAACAATTGATCGTGGTGTCTACCTTTAGAACCTAACACCACTCCACGCCTACACAGGTATCTATTTCTCTACCCAAGAATGACATCACCGTCTTGGTCGCCCCGCTACTCCAATTCTCTCTCTTCTAAAGCCATAAACTACCCTTCTCTCAATTGACACTCTTCTCTAATGTTCCTCTTGAAATTGTCTTCTTCGATGTCTGGACATCCCTAGTACCATTTTATGACCATTTTAATTATCATGTCATTTTTGTGGACCACTTCACCAAATATATATGGCTCTACCCTCTCAAGGAAAAATCTGACACCTTTGCCTCATTTAACCGTTTCAAAGCCCTTGTCGGAAAGTTCTTCAACTGCCCCATTATTCAAGTATTTTCAGACAATGGTGGTGAATATCTCAAGCTTACACCATCCCTCCAAAACAATGACATCTCCCACCTCACCTCCCCACCCCATTCCCCATAACACAATGCCTATGCCGAATATCGCCACCGTCATATTGTTGAAACCGACCCCACACTCCTTTCCCATGCCAATCTTCCTCTTACCCTTTGGTCATAAGACTTTACTACTGCCACTTACCTCATAAACCATATGCCCACAGTCGCCCTTAATAATGACCCACCCTAAATCTCCTATTTAAAACACCACCCAAGTATACAAAATTTTGCAGCTTTGATTGTACGTGTTACCTTTGGCTTCTGCCCTAGACTCCTCATAAACTCGCCCCCAAATCCATTTAGGTTATTCTCCTACCAATAGTGCCTATTACTATCTTGACCCCTTTACATATCGTGTTTATACCTCAAGACATGTCAAATTTATTGAATCGGAATTTCCATACCCCTCCCTTTCCAAAACACCACCTGAAATAACCACCATCACTCCATGTCACTATTGTCCAATAATCAACACATTTCTTTCACCCTTATCGTCCAATTCATTCATCCCACCTACTGATGTTGCCACTAATGTGATCACACCATACACTACACTAACCAATCCACACAACCAATCTACCAATACCATCCTTGGTCCACTACCCTCTACCTCCCAGCCCAACCAACAACCATCCGATGTAGTCTCTGTGATAATCACACCACACCCCTCTCCCCCCAGCTACCTGCTGCTACCACAGATGTGCTCACACCAACTGATCCATCAACCATTCAACTGATGCAACTTTTGGTTCAATCACATCTGTAACCACATAACCCAACCCAACCCTAACCCTCATGTTCGTACTATCACAACCCGTCTGTCCAACAATATTGTGAAACAAAACCCAAAATATGCCAATTTAGCCACCTTATCTTCCCCCACTAGCTTACCTACAACTATCAAACAAGCTATCTCCTCTCCCCTTTGGTGCACTGCCATGCTAGATGAATACCAAGCTCTCACCCAATACAACACATGGACCTTAGTACTCTCCCATCAAGCCCAAAATATTGTTGGTTACAAATGGGTCTTTCGTATTAAATACAAAAATGATAACTCCATCCTAAAATACAAAGCCCGCCTTATTGCTAAAGGCTTTCATCAACAACCCGGTGTAAACTATTCTGACACCTTTAGACCAGTTGTCAAACCCGTCACAATCTGCCTCCTTCTCTCCCTTGCCCTGTGCCAAGGATGATCTATTCGCCAATTAGACATCAACAACGCCTTTCTTCAAGGCACCCTTCGTGAAACCGTTTTTATGTCTCAACCCCCAGCTTTGTTGATGAAGCCAATCTAACTCATGTGTGCCGACTCACCAAAGCCATATAAGGTATCAAATAAACACCTCGGGCTTAGTATACCAAGATCAAAATCTACCTTATCTCCTCTGACTTTAAACCCTCACTAGCCGATCCCTCCTTGTTCATCTACAACAAACACCATTATAAACTCTACCTCCTTGTCTATATTGATGACCTTATAATTACTGGTCTGTCCCAACCATTTCTTCAAACCTTCATTACCAACCTTTCCAATTGCTTTTCTCTTAAAGACCTTAGGTCTTTCTCCTATTTATTTGGCATTGAAGTCACACCTAATGCACAAGGAATTATCCTCTCTCAAACCAAATACATTCATGACATACTCAGCTGCCACAAAATGATTGACTCTAAGCCTCTACCCACCCCAATGCTTACCTACCCGGCTCTCACCAACACACTGGTCACCCATATCTCCATCCCATCTAACTATCGGGCCATCGTCGGTAGCCTTCAATACCTATCTATCACATGTCCGGACATTGCGTTCTCAGTTAACAAACTTGCACACTTTATGCAAAATCCACACGATACTCATTGGACTTGGACTGCCTTAAAACGTCTTCTTCGCTACTTACATGATACACTTCAATTATGTCTACAACAATGAGCACTTGCCTGCTCCTACACTGAATCTGAGTTCCGAGGTGTAGCCGATGCCACAGCCAAGATCCTTTGGGTTTACAACCTTCTCACTGACTTTGCTGATGCACCAACTGATGTGATAACACCAGCAACCACACCAGTCATATATTGTGACAACCTTGTAGCCACTCATTATTCAGCAAACCAGTCTTTCATTCTCGAATGAAACATATTGCTCTTGCTTTTCACTTCATTCGTGAATCGGTACAACTTGACACTATACGTGTTCAAAATATTTTCGACAACAATCAACTTGCCGATGCTCTCACCAAGGCGTTACCCCGTCCTCGTTTCATTTTCTTAATCTTCAAGATTGGACTTATAAAAGAATCGTCTATTTTGCGGGAGCCGGATAAGATTATGTAATTATTATGTATTTATTTTAAAATATCTTCTTTTTTTTTCACTACTCACACACACACACACATTCACACACAGAAGCGCCTAGAAAATTCTAGGAAGAGAAAGCTAGGATATTAGTAAGTCAATCTTCTATATTAGTCTTAGGCCTAGAATTATGAAATTTACTTTTTATATTTTAGATTATATATAGGTTGTAACAAACAATTCAAATCATCAAGAAAATCATCCTCTTTATCATCTCATAATTTTTTTCATAAAAAAAATGTCCCTATATATTTTTTTTTAAATTTTTTTTTCATAATTTTTATATATTTGCTAAATTAAAATTTTGAAAGTGAATAACAAAATTTTAATGATTTTTTCATTAAAAATAAATATTTTTAAAATGATCATTCATTTTAAGATGGATGAATTATATATATTTTTTAAAATTGGCATAATGTTTAAACTCATCTCAACTTGATTTAATATTTGATAAATGAAGAATAAAACGAGGGGAGGGGAGGGTAAGGTAAAATGAATTTCTGACAAAAAAAAAAAAAAAAGAGTATAAAGAAAAAGTGGGTTTGGGGGATTGAAAGGTCACAAGAGAAGACAGAGGTGTAGAAAGGAGATAAAAGTGGCATCCAGTTTTGGATGGTTCCTTAACCTCCTTGTCTCTTTGTCCTAATATGGGATGATAATAACAATTTCAAGGTCTTTGGTTTTTAAGAAAAGACAAATATTTGTTTTGGAAGCATTTTGAATACTTTCTTGCAATTCTCACACTTGCCCCCACTACCCAACAAATCATCTGATGGCATTTTTGGTTTGTCTTTGTTAGGGCCTGTTTGGACTCTTGTTTAGGTTTTAGAATAATAAAGGTCCTTTGGCCAGCCCTCTGACCCCTGATTCCCTATCCACCTCATGTCATGACAAACACACACATCACACACAAACACACACAAGCAAGAAAAGTTGTTTTCATTTTCATTTACATTTCTTGTTTCTTTTCTATTTTCTAGAGAGAGAAAGACACAATTTTAATGAATTTGAGCATTAGTCTCATTTCACATCTCTTATATCAAAAGTGATACTCAATGTGGTATACAAAAGTGATACATGTGATTTCGTATTTCTCATTTCATTATAATCTGCTTCATTGATTTTATCATTAAGTGTATTATTGTATTTTGATATCCCATCCTCATCAAAATAGATCATTTATTTTAACACAATTTAATTTGGACCTTTAAGTGTGTTATTGCTATACCTTCGGACTAAAATTCCAAATGTTTGTTAACACTTTTTCTTGATTGAGAGAGAGAGAGAGAGAGAGGCTCTCCTTCTCACAAATTCCATATTCTCTCCTGCTTTGAAATGTCAAGAAAGAGGCAAGGACAAACAAAACAGTAACGACAAGAAGCACCCTCACGCATTGTCTACACTACACCGGTTACATGAACAGCTAGTCCTTGAAATCTGGCTACCTTTAATTCTCAACTCTCAACTCTCAACCCTCAACCCCTCCCACTCTTCTTCTTCTTCTTCTTCTTTATCTCTCCTTCACTCTCCAAAACACACACACACAAAACACACAGTGACATAGAAAGCTGAGTGAGCAATCTTGAATCTTTTTATGGGGTTTGAGATGGGTTTTTGATGAATTGGTTAACCCAGAAAGGAATTGGTGATTGATCGAGTATTTGTGGAGTCGTTTATATTCTCCCTGCTTTTTCTGGTATAGTTTCTCTGTTTCTCAATTGATTTTCATGTTTTCGTCCATGTTGATCTAAATTGAGGTGTTCTTTTTTCGGGTACCCTTTTAATTTTGTTCGGTGAAGATTTCTTATTGTTTAGTTTGGATTGTGTTGTGTTGGGTTGACGTGTTCTTCAATATCCTGTCTGTTTGAGATCTGTTTTGGGACAATTAACAATCTTTCAATTGGATTTGTTCTAATAGATTTGATTGTTGTTGAAGAATTTGGTAAAGTTTATATCCAAATTTTCTTTCAAGCTCAGCCTTGTTTGACAAAATTCCAAATTTGGTGTTGAATTCAATGTTTCAAGATGATGGTTCTTCCTCTGTGACTTCATCACCGCTCCAAAACTTTCCACTCATGTCTCTTTCACCTGGACTTGGATCACCTTACCCTTGGCTCAAAGAGCTTAAATCCGAAGAGAGGGGTTTGTGTTTGATCCATTTGTTGCTCACTTGTGCAAACCATGTAGCCACTGGAAGCCTTGAAAATGCAAATATTGCTCTTGACCAAATTTCCCACCTCGCCTCCCCTGAGGGCGATACCATGCAGCGTATCGCCTCCTATTTTGCCGAGGCGCTCGCGAATAGGATTCTTAAGACTTGGCCTGGTATTTACAAGGCCCTTAATTCAACTAGAATGTCTGTGGTTTCAGAAAGCATTCTTGTTAGGAAAATGTTTTTCGAGTTCTTTCCGTTTTTGAAAATAGCCTTTGTGATCACCAACCAAGCTATAATTGAGGCCATGGAGGGAGAAAAAATGGTTCACATTGTTGATCTTAACGCTGCTGAGCCTACACAATGGCGTGCACTTCTTCAGGACTTGAGTGCGCGACCAGAAGGGCCACCCCATTTGAGAATCACAGGCGTTCATCAACAGAAAGAGGTTTTGGAACAAATGGCTCATATATTGACTGAAGAAGCAGAGAAGTTGGACATCCCGTTTCAGTTCAATCCAATTGTGAGCAAAATAGAGAATCTTGATATTGAAAAACTGCATGTTAAAACGGGGGAGGCTCTAGCCATTAGCTCGGTTCTCCAGTTGCATTCCTTATTGGCTCCCGATGAAGAGCTCCTTCGTAAGAAATCCCCATTAACCCCAAAAAACTTAAATGGAGTTCACTTGCAGAGAGTCCTGCAATTGAACCAAAATACCCTTGGAGACTTGCTCGAGAAAGATTTAGCCAATGGGTATAGTCCAAGCAACGATTCAGCTTCCTCCTCACCACTATCATGCACCACTTCCATAAAAGTGGACGGATTTCTCAGTGCATTGTGGGGATTGTCACCAAAGGTGATGATCGTAGCAGAACAAGATTCTAGCCATAACGGTTCAACTCTAATGGAGAGGCTATCGGAGTCCTTGTACTTCTATGCTGCACTGTTTGATTGTCTTGAATCAACATTGCCAAGAACATCAACGGAGAGATCAAAGGTGGAGAAGATGCTGTTTGGGGAGGAGATCAAGAACATTATATCGTGTGAAGGTGGGGAGAGAAAGGAAAGGCATGAGAAGCTGGAGAAATGGATCCAAAGGCTTGATTTGGCTGGATTTGGGAACGTGCCGCTGAGCTATTACGGAATGTTGCAGGCGAGGAGATTGCTGCAAAGCTATAGCTGTGATGGGTATAAGATAAAGGAGGAGAAGGGATGTGTGGTGATTTGCTGGCAAGATCGGCCCCTTTTTTCGGTGTCTTCTTGGAGGTGTAGGAGGTGAGATTTTTATCATTCTCACACCAGGGTTGTAGTTTTTTTTTTTTTCGTTTTCGTTTTCGTTTACTATTTTTATTTGTTTTTGTTTTTTGTATGAAGGATGATGATGTTTATCTAAAAGTGCATAATGCTGGTTTGAAATTAATTGGTGCCTAAATCTGATCTGTTTGTATATTGAGAAAGAATGGCTGATTATTACTAGGTGCTGCACTTTCATTTTAGCTTTTCCTTCTCCAAGATGCCTGAGACTAAATTCTAGTTTCGTTGTAAAGTTTTCATTAAAAAAAAAAAAAGGAATTTTGGGACGAAAAAGGTACTCAAATTTGGCATGTTCTTCTGTGCCCTAGTCGGAATGTGATTGTGATGAGTGTGCAATTTTTTTGTAATTGTGTTGAGTGTGCAATTTTGCACCAAACAGTGGCCTAAAGAAATAATGAGAACTCCAAATGAAGCTCTATCACATTTTTTTTTTACATTGCCAACTTTGTCCACATTCTACAATGTTAACCACCACATTCTAAAAAAGATTACAATCAAATATTTGGAGATATACATAGATAAACAATGCTAAGGAGGTGAAAAAGAGTCTGGATCTTTAGTATCTCTATTATGCCCCTGCAATATTGACGACCCGATTGAGGAGACCAATCGTGGACACACAATTAATTTAGAAACTGGAGCGACCGAGAGGCTTGGTGAGGACATCCTCTAACTGGTCTTCGCTTGAGATGAATGACACCCGAAGGCTTAGATTATGAACATGCTCCCAAACAAAATGATAGTCGAGACCAAGGTGTTTCATGCGAGAGTGAAACCGTGGACTGGCAACAACATAGGTGGCCCCCTTATTATCACAATAAATCACAGGAGGTGATGAAGAAGAGAACCCAAGTTCATGAAATAAATTTTTGACCCATATGACTTCGGCTGTGGTGGCTGCGACCGCTCTGTATTCCGCTTCGGTGGAGGAGCGGGCAAGTGTTCTTTGTTTTCTTGAACTCCAAGAGATAAGATTCTTACCCATGTAGACAATGTAACCCGAGGTGGAAATGTAGTCACCCTTGTCACCTGCCCAATCGTCATCGCTGAAGGCGTAAACCGAGGTGGGGGAATCTCACCTAAGGAGTAGCCCATGAGAAGATATTCCAATAAGGAACCGAAGGAGATGCTTAAAGGCGATCTAGTGATCTTCTATGGGACGATGCATATACTGAGTGAGATGGTTGATCGCAAAGAAAATGTCAAGACGAGTGAGAGAAAGATATTGTAAAATGCCAACAAAAGCATGATACTCAGTGGGATTCGGGAGAGGAGAGCCCCCTTTAGCCGAGAGAGTGGGATGAGCGACCATGGGTGTCGTAACATGTTTTGCGGTGGCCATGTTAGTTCGATGAAAACGGTCTAGAGTGTATCAATACTGACTAAGGAATAGACCTTGCGAATGGGGAAGGACTTCAATGCCCAAGAAGTATGATAGGGGACCGAGGTCCTTAAGGGAGAAACAGGCAGAAAATATAGATATAAAAGAGGAGAGAAGCGAGTGATTAGAACTGGTGACGATGATGTCATCTGCTTTAACAAGGAGAAAGAGAAGACCGTGAGAGTGACGAAGAGTGAAAAGTGTTGGGTTTTATGGGTCCATGCGCAGCGGAATTTAGCATCTAATTAACACAAAACCCAAGCCCTAAGATCCGTTCTATACGATTAAATTAAATTCCTATGAGATAGAATTTACCAACCTTTATTGCTTTCCGTTCTTGAGCTATCGAACAATTTATCAGTGTGATTTTGAATCACAATCTTCGATCTTCAAAACTTGAATCTTCATATTGCTTTGAACAATAGAACTCTAGGTCTTGATCGTCGTACGAGCGAATACCCTCTAGTAGTATCCACACGTTAGAATGAACCAAGAACAGCTCTTGAGAATTGCTAGATTCTTAAACCTATGGAAGAATTATTGAAAATTTTTTGGTGATTTTCTTTCTTGAAAATTTGGCTAGGCTGATTAGGGTTACAGACCTCATATTTATATTACCTTAATATAAGTATTTGTTTCCTAATCGAATTAGGAAACTCTGCAAACCGCTTTAGGCACGAAGTGTCGCACGACCACAAACTGCCACTGGCCAGTTTTGTCGCGCACCAAAGTATGCTTCATCAGGAACTCTCATTCATTCTTCCTTTGGTTTAACCAATTCATTCTAGATGTGTGTGACCAAATATGATTATATTATGTTGGCAATGAGCTCAATCATATCGACCCTCATAATTCATAAGCAGACTCTAGCAAGCCATTATGTCTACCCAAATAATATAACGTAAGAGTTCACGTTTCCAATGGTCCACTTCCATTTCTCCCTTTGTCTCACGATGTTATATTGAACACAAATCATGGTCCTCGTCAACTTGTATTTGTTCAATGCTTTCTCGATCTTGAGTATAATGATAATCCAATCGCATTGGGGTGTGTCCACACTCTTTCATCATTATCACTCATCGAGGGGCCCAAGCAAAACATCTCTCTTTCGAGGGACAAATTCCATCTTGACTTATCATCCTTCCCATCATGAATCCGATCATGCCAAAGATAGCCTTTATAGATATCGTGTTAAGATATCGTTTGACTAAAATCAAACATGACTTTCATCATATGTAAGGTCATGATAATCTCAGGTCTAGGGACTAAATGAAGTGATCATATGAGATTTAATTATGGCATTTGACCATGACATAAATCTCATACGGGTCAAGTCCAGTCACTTGTTCACTAACAAGTACCCATAATTTCAATGTGCATCTCTATGCATATAATCATCATATGATTATCCATTGACAATTATACTAATTATTCTCTTAATAATTAGGGACGGAGATTTTTACAATAAATATGCAAACTATATAATAATCAAATAATAAACTTAAACGATAAAGATGCAATTTATAAACCCTAGAGAGAGAAGATAAGACTGAAGCTCATTGTACCATGCCCGAGAGGTCTGCTTGAGGCCATAGAGATCTTGCTTTAATTTACACACATGAGAGGGAAAGGATGGATTTGTGAAGCCGTGAGGTTGAGCTATAAAAACCTCTTCAGATAAGGAGCCTTGAAGAAAGTCATTGTTTATGTCAATTTGGCGGATTTTCCATCCATTTATAGTGGCAAGGGAGAGAATAGTAAGAATGGTGGAAGGTTTGACAACGGGACTGAAAGTCTCTGAGTAACCAAGGCCAGGGCATTGATGAAAGCCTTTGGCCACCAGACGGGATTTGTGACGGTCAATAGAGCCATCAGATTTGTACTTTGTCTGAAACACCCATTTACATCTAATAACATTTTAAGAAGGAGAGGTGGTACAAGGTCCCAAGTGTCGTTACAAATTAAGGCATCATACTCATCTTGCATGGCTTGGCGCCAAACAGGATTTTTGAGGGCTTGAGTAATGTTAGTGGGTTTGGTCGAGGGGTGAGATAGGGAGGCAGTGGGGTTAAGCCGGTTTATGGGCTTGGTGATGTTATTTTGTAGGTGAGTTCTAGGGCGACAAGGAGGCGGAGAAGGCAGAGGCGAGGGTGATAGGGCAGGTTGGGAAGTGGATGTGGGTGGTGAGGCCAATAGAGGGTCTGAGGGTGTTAGGGTTGAGCGAATAGGTGTGGTTGGGTTTGGGTTGTGAGAAGTGGGAGGAGTTTGCTGGGAGGTGAATAAAAGAATGGATAGAGAGCACCATTCATCAGAAGATATGGGTAAAGGGGATGAGGGCGTGTATTTAGAGAAGGGAAAATTTGTTTCGAAAAATTTAACATGGCAGGAAGTGTGTATTTTGTGAGAGATGGGGTCTAGACAATAGTAAGCGCTTTGGGTGGAGGAGTACACAACAAAGACACAAGGGGCGGAGTGGGGATCTAGTTTGTGAGAAGTGTAAGGGCGGAGCCAAGGATAGCAGAGACACCCAAAGCTGCGGAGTTTAAGGTAATTTGGATCATGATTATGAACAAATTTAACATGGCGGGAAGTGTATATTTTGTGAGAGATGGAGTCTGGACAATAGTAAGCGTTTTGGGTGGAGGAGTACCCACCAAAGACACAAGGGGCGGAGCGGGGATCTAGTTTGTGAGAAGTGTAAGGGCGGAGCCAAGGATAGCAGACACACCTAAAGCTACAGAGTTTAAGGTAATTTGGATCATGATTATGAAGAGTTGAGTAGGGAGAGCGGAATTTTAGAGTTGGAGTTGGCATGCAGTTTATCAAATAGTATGCAGTAGTAAAGGCGTGGGGCCAATACTTTTGAGACATTGAGGAGTGAGTAAGAAGAAAAAGGCCCATTTCAACAATATGGCGGTGGCGGTGTTCAGAGTAGCCATTGTGTTCGGGGGTGTGGGGTGGGGAGGTAAGGTATTGAATACCATGAGATTTGAGAAGAGGTTGAAGAACAATATATTCACCGGCATTGTCACTAAAAATGGTTTTGATGGATCGATTAAAGAACTTCTCCAATAGAAGTTTGAAATGAGAGAAGACGAAGTCGTATCATTTTTGTGTTTTAGGGGATAGAACCAAATATATTTAGAATATTGGTCTACGAATATAATATAATATTTGTAAGCATCAAAGGAGGGGATGGGGGATGACCAAACATCACTATAAATAACATCCAAAGGACCGAAAGAAGGAATAGTATTATCAAAAAAAGGTAGTTTGTGACTCTTGACACAATCACAAGAATTACACTGAAAGGAAACCGAACTACAAATGTTTAAACTGAATTTTGAACTAAGAAAGTAGAAATAGAAGGGGAGGGGTGTCCTAATTGATGATGCCAATTGTTGATGGAATACAAGTTGACGAAGTGAACAACGAAGGGAGTATGATGCCATTCATATACGCCAGATTTAGGTTGGCCTTTAAGAAGAATGTTTCCCATTTGGATGTCCTTCACAACATAAAATTTGGTGAGAAGGTGATGGAGGAGTTATTATCTTAACAAAACTTAGAAATAGAAATAATGTTATGAGAAAGTGAGGGAACATGGAAAACATGATTTAATTTGAATGTAGAGTTAGGAGTAAAGAGAGAAGTGGAACCGGTGTTTGTGATTTGCAAGCCAGAGCCATTGCCAATGAGAAGCTGCCATCATAGGGAGAGTGAAGTGCAAGATTTTCAAGATCACTTATAGCATGGTGTGTTGCTCTGCTATCTAGAAGCCAAGGGTGAGGGTGTCGAATTGGTGGTCACGACATAGTCTATAGGGCGAGGTTTTGGGTATGGTGTTGGTGATGATAAGAGAAAGTTGTAGAGATTGTAAGGGCTCATATTAGGGTTAGGATTGGATGGTGGAGTTGGAAGGACGACATGAGGGTATTGGTGGTGGAACATGGGACATTGGGAGAGGTAGTATCCAGGAGTACGGCACCATTGGCATTTGCCCTTAAAAGGGACGATAGGCCAAGGGGAATGGGCGGAGGAGTTAGGGTTTGGGGTGGGGAGGATGCCGACGATGGGGTTTGGAGTTCTAGAGGGTTTTTTCGGTTATTGTTTTTGGCCGCATGATGGATAGAGGATGGGAAGGAGGGAGTGGAGTTGACTTTAGTTTTAGAGATAGTTCTTTGGTGATGAGTTTCTCTTGAAGCTCATCGAAGGTGATAGGGGTTTCACGGTTTTGGACGACGGAGATAATGGAATCATAGTCGGGATCATTTAGTTGATCAAGAATCTTGTCAACTAAGTCGTCCGGATCTAGGAGCCGACCTAGGGAAGCAAGTTGATCGGTACATGATTTGATCTCTTGCATGAAGTCAGAGATAGAGCGGGTACCCTTAGTGATGCTACGAAGGCGGACTTTAAGGTGTTTGAGATGGCCCTTAGATGGGTTGTCATAGGTCTTGGCAAGGGCTTTCCATATCTCATAGATTGTAGGGCAGAGAGAGATGAGAGGGACAATAGGATCTAAGAGGGCACCGGCAAGAGAGCCTAAGATGAGTTTGTCTTGGATGTCGGATTGGGAATTCGGTTGGTGGGGGTAGAGGTGGAAGCATTGGTAGTTGGTGTAGCTGGTGTGGATCCACTGGTGGTGGCTGTGGTGGGGACGAGAGTAGTGGGTGGAAGGAATTTTGAGGGAGCAAGATGGGATCTATCTATGAATTTGTAGAGGTAAAGGCCGAGGAGAGTGGCCTCAACTTGAGATTTCCAAGATATGCAATTTGTAGAGGTGAGCTTTAGGACATGGGAGAGAGAGACAACTATGAGAGGGAAATCGGGTTAAGCCGAGTTGGGGAGGATTGAGAATTTGGAGGTTGCCATGGGAGATTGAGGGAGAGAGGAGATCGAGAGAAAGAGAGGAAGGGGATCGGCTAGGGTTTAGAAAAAAACCTAGATGCTCTGATACCATATAGAGAAACAATGTTTTGGAAGAAGTAATAATCTTATTGATGTGTTACAATATACTCCCTCCGTCCCAGCCCACTTAGGAAATTTTGAAATGGCACGGGAATTAAGGAATATTATTATAGTATTAGGAGAGAGAATGAGTGGAAAAAGTGTTGTGAGTGTGAAAAATTAAATAGGGGAGAGAATGAGTGGAGGGAATAGTAATTATAATGGTGTTGTGAGTATTAAAATAATGTAGGAGAAAAAATGAGTGGAGAGAATAGTGATTTAAGGTTTCCATTTTGGGAATTCTTAAGTGAAGTGGGACGCCCAAAATGGAAAGTTTTCTTAAGTGAGATGAGACGGAGAGAGTATATATATATATATATATATATATATATATATATATATATAATGCTATCTTATTGTACAAGTAACTAATTCTAGGAAAAGATTACAATCAAAATTTGGAGATATACATAGATAAATAATGCTAAGTAGGGTTGTACAAAAATCCGTGGAATCGGACCAGTAGAACCGGACTAGACCAGTAAAAACCGGATTGAAAAAATAGTATTGGTCATGTTCTGGTTCCAAATTTTTATGGAACCGGTTATTTGGTCTGGTCCTAATTTTGAAAAAAATATACACGGTCCTGGACAGGAATTGGACCGGACCGAATATATATATATATATATATATATATATATATATATATATATATATATATATATATATATATATATATATATATATATATATATATATATATATATATATATATATATATATATATATATATATATATATAAGCTATTCAAATGAGTAACCAAATTTATATGAGAACCATAAAACTAAACCCAACCATTGAATTAAAAACACATCAATGCCCAGATTAAAAAAAAAAAATAGATAGGCGATGGCATTTTCGTAATTATTGTGAACTAAATCCCCACAAATTTCAAAATAAAATATCTCAATATCTATAAGTCGAAAAAAAATTTCGAAAACACTGATTTTTTTCTCTTGACGAGACGATTCAAACTAGATCCCTGAAGACAGGATTTTGAAAAAAAATTCGAAAACACTAAGACAACACATCTAGTGTGCTCACTACAACATAACATAAAGCTTGTTCACTAAGACAACATAACTGGTTAACTTAACTTAGTGTTCACTTACACTAGTGTTCACTAATTAATTAGTGTTCATTAAGACAACATAGCTAGTGTTCACTTACAAATAGTGTTCACTTACGGCTAGTGTTCACTAATTAATTAGTGTTCACTAAGACAATAATACAACTAGTGTTCACTAAGACAACATAGCTAGTGTTCACTAAGACAACACAAGTCACTAAGACAACATAGCTAGTGTTCACTAAGACAACATAACTAATTAAGTTAACTTAAATACTACTTACAGCCTACTAGTGTTCACTAATTAATTAGTGTTCACTTACAAATGCTCACTTACCTAGAGTTCACTAATTAATTAGTGTTCACTAAGACAATACAACTAGTGTTCACTAAGACAACATAGCTAGTGTTCACTAAGACAACATAACTAGTTAACTTGGCGCCCAAGCGTTCACTTACAGCCTAGCTGCTCACTAATTAATTAGTGTTCACTAAGACAACATAGCTAGTGTTCACTTACGCCTAAACTAGTGTTCACTTACAAATAGAGTTCACTAATTAATTAGTGTTCACTAAGACAATACAACTAGTGTTCACTAAGACAACATAGCTAGTGTTCACTAAGACAACATAACTAGTTAACTTACAACTTACAATAGTGTTCACTTACAACTAGTGTTCACTAATTAATTAGTGTTCACTAAGACAACATAGCTAGTGTTCACTTACATGTCTAGTGTTCACTTACAGCCTAGAGTTCACTAATTAATTAGTGTTCACTAAGACAACACAGCTAGTGTTCACTAAGACAACATAGCTAAAGTGCTTCACTAAGACAACATAACTAGTTAACTTACAAAGCTAGTGTTCACTTACAGCTAGTGTTCACTAATTAATTAGTGTTCACTAAGACAACATAGCTAGTGTTCACTAATTAATTAGTGTTCACTAAGACAATACAGCCTAGGCGTTCACTAATTAATTGAACACTAGATTTAAGTGTTCACTAAGACAATACAACTAGTGTTCACTAATTAATTAATGAACAATACAAATAGTGTTGTTCACTAATTAATTAGTGTTCACTAAGACAATACAACTAGTGTTCACTAAGAGAACATAGCTAGCAGTGTTCACTAAGACAACACAAGCTAGTGTTCACTAAGACACCATAACTAGTTAACTTACAAATAGTGTTCACTTACAAACTAGTGTTCACTAATTAATTAGTGTTCACTAAGACAACATAGCTAGTGTTCACTTACTAGTGTTCACTAATTAATTAGTGTTCACTAAGACAATACAACTAGTGTTCACTAAGACAACATAAGCTACTATGCTCACTAAGACAACATACCTAAAGTGCTCACTTACGCCTAGTGTTGCTCACTAATTAATTAGTGTTCACTAAGACAATACAACTAGTGTTCACTAAGACAATACAAATAGTGCTCACTAATACAACACATCTAGTGTTCACTAATACAACACAACTAGTGTTCACTAAGACAACACAGCCTAAATGCTCACTAGAACTGTTTTAAAAATTAGACGTTGTTCAATATTATTTTTTCAAAATCCTATCTTCATGATCTAGTTTGAATCGTCTCGTCACGACAAAAAAATCGGTTTTCGATTTTTTTTTTTTTTGACTTATAGATATTGAGATATTTATTTTGAAATTTGAGGGAATTTTAAATGAAATAATTACGAAAATGCCACCCTCTATCTTTTTTTTTAATCCTGAGAATTGATGTATTTTTAATCCAAATTAGGCTGTTAGTGGTTAGCTTATGGTTCTCATATAAATGTGGTTACCATTACAATAGGGCCCTATATATATATATATATATATATATATATATATATATGTACATATATATATATATATATGTACATATATATATATATACACATATATATACATATATATGTACATATATATATGTATATATATATATATATATATATATATATATATATATATACATATATACATGTACATATATATATATACATGTACATATATATATATATATATATATATATATGTATGTATATGTATACATATACATATAAGATAGCCATATACTCCCTCTGTCCTGAAATATTGTTCAGCAATTTAGTTTTTAAATATGCTTGCTTGTAGATTTTGTTATTGTAAAAAATTATATTATATTGTAATTTGTAAGACCGGTGAAACTGGACCGGAACCGGACCATTAGAACTGGATCGATGGGACCGGTCTTATAATGTAATGGTCTGGTCCTGGTCCTAAATTTTACAAAATCGAAGTATTTGGTCCGCTCCTGATTTTCTAAAATTTTAACAAAAATCAGATCAATCCGAATTCGTGAGCACCCTATTGCTAAGGAGGTGAAGAAAAGTCCGGATCTTTAGTATCTCTGTCATAACTCAAGTAAACCCTTACATTTACATTTCGTTGTGTGGGGTTTTTATGCTGTCAGCGGTTCGAAATCCTTATATTTTGGGCTGGGCTGAAGCTTTATGGCCTATTCAAAAACTAGTTAAGCAAGATATGGAGTTTATCAGTTTGTCTTGCCCCCTTGTTTGCTTTCACATTATCTAACTTTCCCGTCTCAAAGTAATACAGGACGGGAGTCAGTATTTGACTAAAAGGGCAAACCCCGGTGCGCCAAGCGCTCCCCGCCAAGTGGGGTTTGGGAGAGGGAACCATTTGCTAGAGCCTTTTCCTAACAATTGCTAAGAGGCTGTTCGCCAAGTATTTGACTAAATATACAAATTTAGAAAGAGATTCAATAAGCAAATAATATAAGTACTTGAGCAAGTACTTATTAAGTTAATAGTACAAATTAAGCAATAAAAATATTTGAATAAGGACCGGAAATGAAATATTCTAAGGGCATTTGGGGCCACCGCGCTTGGTCTTCCAGTTATTGTAGCAAGGGCATGTCTGCTTGTTTCCATAGGTTCCTGCCGGCACACACAAGCACTTGGCGCAGCACTTTTGGCAAAAGAACATGCACGGCTTCTTGAACGATGTCTTTGAGCACCTTGTCGTGCATCTCCCTCCACATTCTGTCATCATCGTTAATTCTTCAAAACCATTTGAGCAATATTTTTGATGTTATAAGAAATTTTGAGTAATTTGGTACACTCACCTTGAGGGCGAAGGCTACCTTGTGAAACGCCGTACTAAAGAAAAGAAATAAAATGTTAGCGCTTAATATGGCCGAGTTGTTGAATTATACAGCAAAATGACTTGAGATAATTAACATGAAATGTAAAGATCGTTGTTGTATAAGGAATGAGTACTTACTATTTGTTCCGTGCTTTGTGGTTGCATCTCAGATTCTGGAAGTTGTACACTCGAGGCCTACACGAACATCAATATAAAGTAGAAACCCCAAAAGTAAAACTATAATTTTAATATCAAGTCCGGGAAGCAGTCACTTGTATTTATGCAAAGTAAAGTTTGGAAGAAATCTTAATTAATTACCTCTTCCTGTTGTGCAAGGAAAGCAAGAATGAAGATCACACATAGAAGAAGCTTGCTTAGTTTGGTAGCCATTGTTGTTTCTTAAGGATCAATAGAACACAAAGGTAGCTAGCATGGGATAAGAGAGTTAATTGGGTTGAGATTTTTAAGGAATGTGTTAGTATTTATAGAATTTAAGTTTGGTGCAACAATGATATGTTGCATACAGAACCTTGGATGATCTAAATTACCACCCTACCCTGTATCTTCAACTTTTTTTTTCTTCTTCCTTTTTTTTTTAAAAAAAAAAAGAAAGAAAATGAGGAAAAGGGTCATTTGCGAAGAAAGTGGTGCTATGTAAGCCATGTGGAATAGGAAACAATGTAGGGGACGGAAGGCCCTCCACCATGTGCAATCACATGCCTAATCGTTTTGCTTGGCTCTGGTGGGTCTCACAATTCCTCACTATTTGGTTTCAAACGCACAAAAGAAGGTAACTAACAGATAAGATATTTGTGTCATTTCATATGTTCCTTCTTGGTATACATTGCCTGCCACTCATTTTGTTAGAATCCGGCACCGCCTGGCTCCGGCAGCTAATGTGCGGCTTCAAGCTTCCTCCCATTTCGTGCGACTAAGATTGCTTCGGTAAAATATGAGTTCCACCAAACTCAAAGAGTGTTAGCAAAATTTTCAATTACAGAAGAAAGAAATTACAAATAAAATTACAGAATAGAAATACACTGAAACAGAGATAAGAAGGTAGTAACAAATTGGTTGTGCACGAGCCCTGATGAATCAGTCTCCTTAAGACTTATTCGTCCCCTCACCAATAGTGCTTGAGGCTGCGCGACGCGAGTCTCCCCAGGGGATAGTAACGCCATGCGGACCGGGGAACTTTGCACCTAAAGTTCCGGCGAATTGGCGGTGTGCCTGGACAAGATGTCACCAAATGCAATATGCAAGGAGGCCAAAGGAAGTTTGAACAATATGCAACGAAGTGGAATGTTGAGAGATTCTGGAAATCAGAGTGTCGTGTTGTTGCTGTTCTTTCCTTTATATAGTTGCCAAGGAAATCAAAACTGCTTGAAAATTAAAAGCTCTTTTAATTTTCTTAATTACTGCGATTATGGCGGCGATTACATATACGTTTGAAATCATAAGAGGCACGCATCTGCCGATGCCCAGATGCTTGATGCCCGCGATGCCACCATGCCAGCTGCTGCCCGGAATGCTGCGATGCTCGGATGCTCGAAGCTCGCCGATTCAACCATATCCTAAGCGCCAGTTACAGTGGGTCAAGTTAAAAAATTGCAAAAAGTGGGCTTGCGCGGACAGGCAATTTCGGAGCTACATTCGTGTCCGCAGGAGCAGCGCGCACGCACACGAGTTCGGTAGCCCGAAGCCTATTTTGGTCCATGATTTGCACTCCCCTGCGCACCCGCGAGAGAGAGCCTCTATGTACCACAATCTTACTCCCTACTCAAGTGTAGGAGTATATAAACTAAGCCACTTTTCCATCTTTTTCCAATGTGGGATAACTTCATTTTCCCATTTACAACCCACTAACTTTGAGCATTAATATCTCATTCATCCCTCAACCATTTTGGACAAATGAATATATGATTTCAATGTATTCATGGAGTAGAACACAACCCAACAATCAATTTGGTCATTTAACAAACAACCCATTTAGGAAATAATACATTATTTCCTTCAAACACACATATTTTTCCAACAATCCCCCACGGAAGGAAATAATGAGGAAATGGTGATAAAGTCCGACAGTTGACACCTGCATAGGATAGGTAGGGGTTTGCCCTTTGAACCTTCCCTTGTAAAATATATTTACTCTACTCGCTAATCAGTAGACACGATGTCCTTGAACTGTTCAGCTTTTTGTGTATCCGATCATATACTTTACACTGGTATCTCCCTAACACACTTCAATTCTCATGACTATGTTCATTCACGGCCCTGAACATAATGCCTGGTTCTGTGAGAGGGTCTAAGAATTGAGCCTCACACAATTCTCCTCGAAGCGGCCACACTTCTCTCTCACATAGGTGATTCTTATAATTAACCGTATTATCCCGCTCGACTTTTCGAAGCGTAAGAATCATTAAAAGCTAGAAGCTTAACCTTTTCCTTTCGGGATGTCACTTAAGGAATGGGTTTGGGGATGATTCCCCCACAGTGACACTACAAGTCTTTTAACAGTTAGGTTGTCCCTTTGAAAACCTAGATCTTGGGATCTCCAGTCAACTAGGTGGGGTTTTCCGCTGTGTTTAACTTCTAAGGAGGCTTTAGTCCCATTCCTAATGTCAACCGTTCAACTACCTCTTTTGTTAACCCTTTTTGTTAACAAATTCGCTAAATTATCCTTTGACTTAACATAGTCAATAGATATGGTACCGATTGAGAGTAGTTGTCTTATGGTATTATGTCTACGACGTATATGTTTAGACTACCATTACACATATTGCTATATGTCTTTTCAATCATAAATTGACTTAGCAATATACCATCTTGCTAACACAAGATTTATCCATTTGATAATTGTTAACTCAGATTCAGTTAAATCCCAGCTATTCCATATTGATCCTTTCAAATAATTCAAGAATATCCACCTAATGACTTGTTTAACCACGAGTCCATTAGTTTTCCTTGAATTTGAATCAACGGATCAAATTGACTAGAATTTTCCTTAGTTAACATATAGTTTTGGATTTAATAAACAAAGTGACGTAGCCACTCTTGTTTAAATCCACACAATCAAACCTTTGATGTCTTTATCTTTGTACTTGTCTCAAGTTATACAATGACTTTACAAACTAGCACATTTTCTTCTAAGGTTCCATTTCTTGAACCATTTCAACACTTTGATCTATTTCATTCAAAGTATTATTTATTCACTTTCATGAATTTGACATCAATACTTGATTTCCATTGATTTTATTTTCTTTTGATTTTTATATATATTCAAACTTATTGAATCATATATAACAAACCAATATGCACAATTGTTATGAACATAACTCTTGAAACACAATCCACCATTTAATAACCAAATTCAATTTCTTTGGTAATTGGACTTGCTACTTTGCGAAACACCCCACATTAACAAGTGTACGTAGGCCTACGTTTCCATACTTCATATGGACATCTCATTGTTTTCTTGGGGAAACCTTTCCAATAGGTAATTATTTTCCAAAGTATACTCACCCCCACATTTTTGGAGTAGTCCCAAAATTAGCAATAATGCCAATTTTCACCATTTGATCGTGGTGTACATTGTGGACACTTTGTTTCATTGTTCATGTACAAGAAACCCCTCGGGTTGTTCTATGTAAATTTTCTCTTCTAAATCGACATTTAGAAAGGTTATTTACATCCATTTGATGTATTTCAAATTCTGCTATGCAGCAATTGCAAATACAACTCTTTATTCTTGTGATGAGAGAATAAGTATAAAAGTAATCAAGTTCTTCATTTCCTTGTAATTCTCACTTACAAGTATAGCCTTGTACTCATTGATTGTTCCATAGGTCTTCATTGAAAATTCACTTATATGCTAGTGATTTACTACTCGAATGTAAATCCACTAGTTTCCAAGTGTGATTTTCCAAGATGGAATCAATCTCACTTTTAACGGCCTCTTTCCACAAAGATTCTTTCAAAGAGCTCAATGTCTTTATAACTTTGTGATTCATTTTCTAGCATGGAGGTTAGAAAATCCGGGCCATAGAATTTTCTTATCCTACCTCATTTGCTATGTCGAGGTCATACCTCTTCTTAATCATTCCTCGTGATAAGTGTCTTCTTCTTCTATTGAATCATGAATCCGTTTAAATGAGTTTGCCCCATCTCTTAATTTATACGGAAACATATTCTTAAAGAAAGAAGCGCTTCATGATTCCATTATTGAATCTTGAATTCATACACAAGAATTCTATAATCACAACTATTGTAAGTATACCCAACCATATGCAATCAATAGTATTTAGTGTAACATATACACAAACTACATTTCGTTGTGTTTTATCACTACCTCTTTATTAAGTTGGTTTCCAACTTTTTCTTTAAAGAGATAAGATTCAACATTTTTCTTTTTAGCAAGAAAAGTTAAAAGTAAAACTTACATTTTACCATCATCTATGTGAATAATATTCACATCTCAATATTGATCACTTGATCAGTATTCACATCTCAAGAATCAATATGCCTTGATTATAACTTCAAGCACATATATGATGAGTCTTGTTTGTATCTATTTTGACCATATACTGAGATTCAATCTCATTATTGATCACTTGAACACCCTTTCGTTTCATTCATTTAAACATCATGAATGGCATCACAGTTGTCTCTCAAGACACAAGGTATATATTCAACTTTTCAAACAAGTTTGGCATTTTACACACGTTTAACTTTTCAAACGATTTTGACATTTCAAACAAGTTTGACCAACTTTGTTTTTGTATTAAGCATTTCGGCATGCTTCATCACATTTTCTTTCGCCACAAGAAATGTTTGACAACTTTTTCTCCAAAGTTCTATTCTCTTTTCCAACACAAAGACGAATAGCACACACCTCAACATTCATTTCCATTCATTATGTTTGAGGTGGTTTTCAAATATTTTCAAGTGAAAAGCAATTTCTCAATTATTGTCATCACTTGAGAATTTTACTCAACACCATCCATTCAACATGGTTTTTATGGAATACTATTTTCACTTCTTCCATATGATTTTTATTTCATTTATGGAGTCCACTATTTAAAATCAAGGAAGCGAATTACGATGATTTCCAATGCACCCGCATTCTCGATTTTATATTTATAGTTCAACGACTCCCACAAATGTTTCGCAATTTTCTTGGTACTATATATACGTTTTATAATGAATCCGACAATTCATTAAGTCTATAGTTCCGATAAAGAAAAATGCGCATGCTTCAACCGCACTCACGGCTTGAACATCCATCATATTTTCACCCAACATTGTAGGATCTTCCAAAAGAAGCCTCTTTAAGTTCAAGGTGGTCAAGTAGAACATATTTTGTTGCCATCACAAAATTTTCTAACTTTTCACTATGGTGATCCGAAAACTTGGAACAACCACATTCCATTAGAGATTTGTCTCTACACAAACCAATATAATTCTCTAACTTAATTAGAGAATTAACTCCAAGAATAAATTGCTAATTCAATAGGAGAATTAACACAATTTATTTCTTATAACCACTCAAATTTATAAACCTCTAAATTCCTTAATGGAATTATAATTGAAGGTTAATTATTCCAAAATTTTAAAGGTCTCATCTTGGAGCACCTCTAAATTAGAGAAAATCACATTCTCATTTACAAAATACACAATTTCTTTTAGAAGTTCTCATTCTAAATAATTTGTGTTATTTGTCATCATCAACAACAATAAGATTTAACAACTTCCTTCAAGAAGCCTTATTGTTTTTATCTTTATGACATTAGTCACATATTTTCCCAATAGGTTTTAACAACTTCTTTCAAGAAGCCCTATTTTTGTAACATTTTTCAATGTTCACAACAATAGAATTCAACAACTTCTTTCAAGAAGCTCTATTGTTTTTATCTTTGTGACTTTTGTCACTATTAACAATAATACTCCCTCCGTCCCGCCCGAAAGGGCAATTTTGCCTCCTAGCACGAAAATTAAGAAATGAACAAGGAAAGTGATGTAAGAAAGAGAAAAAGGTTAAATGTTGTGAGTATGAAAAATTAAATAGGAGAGAGAATGAGTGGGAGGAATAGTTAGGAGAGAGAATGTTGTGAGTGTAAAAATAAAGTAGGAGAGAGAATGAGTGGGGTAGGAAGAGTATAAAAATAATAAAAACTTTTCTTTTTGGGGTTGTGCCCTTTTAAATGGGACGCCCAAAAATGAAATTTGTGCTCTTTCGAGCGGGACGGAGGGAGTAGGATTTAACAACTTCTTTCATTTCAAGAAGCCCTATTATGTTAACCTTTGTGACCTTTGTCACCAATGCAACTAATAGGTTTTAACAACTTCTTGTAAGAAGACCTATTATCTTTGTCAACTAAACCTTAAAGACTTAATCTTCCAACGTTCTTAGTTTCAATGAACTTTCCAATCTCTTTACATGATGTATAACCACTACTTGAGGCTTAGCCACAATTGGTTTATACAATCATTGTAACATAGTTGATGTCATGGAGCATCAATCTTTCCATCTTTGTTAATCTCATTAAACAGAAATTAAAAAAATGTTTTAGTTCACAAAAACTGCTCTGGTCCGAAATGTTTATCTTCACTTTCACATGATAGATTCCAATCTCCACCGTTCAGAATCTTCTCCTATGAGTCGTGAACATGCACACCAAATTTCAGCTCGATCCAACGGTTAAAAAATTGGGAATTGCAATTTTACCACAGCTGGTCATTACAAAACCTTGCTGGAATTTCCTTCCATCCGTCTCTTCCATCGTATTTCTCAAATCTGTAATCCTTTCTCACAAAGGGAATAAGTCTTAAGATTGTTAGCAAAATTTTCAATTACAGAAGAAAGAAATTACAAATAAAATTACAGAATAGAAATACACTGGAACAGAGATAAGATGGCAGTAACAAATTGGTTGTGCACGAGCCCTGATGAATCAGTCTCCTTAAGACTTATTCGTCCCCTCACCAATAGTGCTTGAGGCTGCCTTGGACGCGAGTCTCCCAGGATAGAACGTGCGGACCGGGGGCACTTTGCACCTAAAGTTCCCGGCGAATTGGCAGTGTGCCTAGACAGTATCACCAAATGCAATATGCAAGGAGGCGAAAGGAAGTTTGAACAATATGCAACGAAGTGGAATGTTGAGAGATTCTGGAAATCAGAGTGTCGTGTTGTTGCTGTTCTTTCCTTTATATAGTTGCCAAGGAAATCAAAACTGCTTGAAAATTAAAAGCTCTTTTAATTTTCTTAATTACTGCAGTTATGGCGGCAGTTACATATACGTTTGAAATCATAAGAGGCACGCATCTGCTGATGCCCAGATGCTGCTGATGCCCACGCTCTGCTGGTGCTCGGATGCTTCTGATGCTCAGAAGCTGCTGATTGCACCATATCCTAAGCGCCAGTTACAGTGGGTCAAGTTAAAAAAATTGCAAAAAGTGGGCTTGCGCGGACAGGCAATTTCGGAGCTACATTCGTGTCCGCAGGACGCGCATGCACATGAGTTCGGTAGCCCGAAGCCTATTTTGGTCCATGATTTGCACCCCCCCCTGCGCACCTGTGCGCGAGAGAGAGCCTCTATGTACCACAATCTTACTCCCTACTCAAGTGTAGGAGTATATAAACTAAGCCACTTTTCCATCTTTTTCCAATGTGGGATAACTTCATTTTCCCATTTACAACCCACTAACTTTGAGCATTAATATCTCATTCATCCCTCAACCATTTTGGACAAATGAATATATGATTTCAATGTATTCATGGAGTAGAACACAACCCAACAATCAATTTGGTCATTTAACAAACAACCCATTTAGGAAATAATACATTATTTCCTTCAAACACACATATTTTTCCAACAATCCCCCACATGAAGGAAATAATGAGGAAATGGTGATAAAGTCCGACAGTTGACACCTGCATAGGATAGGTAGGGGTTTGCCCTTTGAACCTTCCCTTGTAAAATATATTTACTCTACTCGCTAATCAGTAGACACGATGTCCTTGAACCCCATTCGGCTTTTTGTGTATCCGATCATATACTTTACACAGGTATCTCCCTAACACACTTCAATTCTCATGACTATGTTCATTCACGGCCCTGAACATAATGCCTGGTTCTGTGAGAGGGTCTAAGAATTGAGCCTCACACAATTCTCCTCGAAGCGGCCACACTTCTCTCTCACATAGGTGATTCTTATAATTAACCGTATTATCCCGCTCGACTTTTCGAAGCGTAAGAATCATTAAAAGCTAGAAGCTTAACCTTTTCCTTTCGGGATGTCACTTAAGGAATGGGTTTGGGGATGATTCCCCCACAGTGACACTACAAGTCTTTTAACAGTTAGGTTGTCCCTTTGAAAACCTAGATCTTGGGATCTCCAAATCAACTAGGTGGGGTTTTCCGCCGTGTTTAACTTCTAAGGAGGCTTTAGTCCCATTCCTAATGTCCGTTCAACTACCTCTTTTGTTAACCCTTTTTGTTAACAAATTCGCTAAATTATCCTTTGACTTAACATAGTCAATAGATATGGTACCAAATTGAGAGTAGTTGTCTTATGGTATTATGTCTACGACGTATATGTTTAGACTACCATTACACATATTGCTATATGTCTTTTCAATCATAAATTGACTTAGCAATATACCATCTTGCTAACACAAGATTTATCCATTTGATAATTGTTAACTCGTATTCGCTTAAATCCCAACTATTCCATATTGATCCTTTCAAATAATTCAAGAATATCCACCTAATGACTTGTTTAACCACGAGTCCATTAGTTTTCCTTGAATTTGAATCAACGGATCAAATTGACTAGAATTTTCCTTAGTTAACATATCGTTTTTGGATTTAATAAACAAAGTGACGTAGCCACTCTTGTTTAAATCCACACAATCAAACCTTTGATGTCTTTATCTTTGTACTTGTCTCAAGTTATACAATGACTTTACAAACTAGCACATTTTCTTCTAAGGTTCCATTTCTTGAACCATTTCAACACTTTGATCTATTTCATTCAAAGTATTATTTATTCACTTTCATGAATTTGACATCAATACTTGATTTCCATTGATTTTATTTTCTTTTGATTTTTATATATATTCAAACTTATTGAATCATATATAACAAACCAATATGCACAATTGTTATGAACATAACTCTTGAAACACAATCCACCATTTAATAACCAAATTCAATTTCTTTGGTAATTGGACTTGCTACTTTGCGAAACACCCCACATTCACAATTGTACATCGGCCTACGTTTCCATACTTCATATGGACATCTCATTGTTTTCTTGGGGAAACCTTTCCAATAGGTAATTATTTTCCAAAGTATACTCACCCCCACATTTTTGGAGTAGTCCCAAAATTAGCAATAATGCCAATTTTCACCATTTGATCGTGGTGTACATTGTGGACACTTTGTTTCATTGTTCATGTACAAGAAACCCCTCGGGTTGTTCTATGTAAATTTTCTCTTCTAAATCGACATTTAGAAAGGTTATTTACATCCATTTGATGTATTTCAAATTCTGCTATGCAGCAATTGCAAATACAACTCTTTATTCTTGTGATGAGAGAATAAGTATAAAAGTAATCAAGTTCTTCATTTCCTTGTAATTCTCACTTACAAGTATAGCCTTGTACTCATTGATTGTTCCATAGGTCTTCATTGAAAATTCACTTATATGCTAGTGATTTACTACTCGAATGTAAATCCACTAGTTTCCAAGTGTGATTTTCCAAGATGGAATCAATCTCACTTTTAACGGCCTCTTTCCACAAAGATTCTTTCAAAGAGCTCAATGTCTTTATAACTTTGTGATTCATTTTCTAGCATGGAGGTTAGAAAATCCGGGCCATAGAATTTTCTTATCCTACCTCATTTGCTATGTCGAGGTCATACCTCTTCTTAATCATTCCTCGTGATAAGTGTCTTCTTCTTCTTCTATTGAATCATGAATCCGTTTAAATGAGTTTGCCCCATCTCTTAATTTATACGGAAACATATTCTTAAAGAAAGAAGCGCTTCATGATTCCATTATTGAATCTTGAATTCATACACAAGAATTCTATAATCACAACTATTGTAAGTATACCCAACCATATGCAATCAATAGTATTTAGTGTAACATATACACAAACTACATTTCGTTGTGTTTTATCACTACCTCTTTATTAAGTTGGTTTCCAACTTTTTCTTTAAAGAGATAAGATTCAACATTTTTCTTTTTAGCAAGAAAAGTTAAAAGTAAAACTTACATTTTACCATCATCTATGTGAATAATATTCACATCTCAATATTGATCACTTGATCAGTATTCACATCTCAAGAATCAATATGCCTTGATTATAACTTCAAGCACATATATGATGAGTCTTGTTTGTATCTATTTTGACCATATACTGAGATTCAATTTCATTATTGATCACTTGAACACCCTTTCGTTTCATTCATTTAAACATCATGAATGGCATCACAGTTGTCTCTCAAGACACAAGGTATATATTCAACTTTTCAAACAAGTTTGGCATTTTACACACGTTTAACTTTTCAAACGATTTTGACATTTCAAACAAGTTTGACCAACTTTGTTTTTGTATTAAGCATTTCGGCATGCTTCATCACATTTTCTTTCGCCACAAGAAATGTTTGACAACTTTTTCTCCAAAGTTCTATTCTCTTTTCCAACACAAAGACGAATAGCACACACCTCAACATTCATTTCCATTCATTATGTTTGAGGTGGTTTTCAAATATTTTCAAGTGAAAAGCAATTTCTCAATTATTGTCATCACTTGAGAATTTTACTCAACACCATCCATTCAACATGGTTTTTATGGAATACTATTTTCACTTCTTCCATATGATTTTTATTTCATTTATGGAGTCCACTATTTAAAATCAAGGAAGCGAATTACGATGATTTCCAATGCACCCGCATTCTCGATTTTATATTTATAGTTCAACGACTCCCACAAATGTTTCGCAATTTTCTTGGTACTATATATACGTTTTATAATGAATCCGACAATTCATTAAGTCTATAGTTCCGATAAAGAAAATTCGCATGCTTCAACCGCACTCACGGCTTGAACATCCATCATATTTTCACCCAACATTGTAGGATCTTCCAAAAGAAGCCTCTTTAAGTTCAAGGTGGTCAAGTAGAACATATTTTGTTGCCATCACAAAATTTTCTAACTTTTCACTATGGTGATCCGAAAACTTGGAACAACCACATTCCATTAGAGATTTGTCTCTACACAAACCAATATAATTCTCTAACTTAATTAGAGAATTAACTCCAAGAATAAATTGCTAATTCAATAGGAGAATTAACACAATTTATTTCTTATAACCACTCAAATTTATAAACCTCTAAATTCCTTAATGGAATTATAATTGAAGGTTAATTATTCCAAAATTTTAAAGGTCTCATCTTGGAGCACCTCTAAATTAGAGAAAATCACATTCTCATTTACAAAATACACAATTTCTTTTAGAAGTTCTCATTCTAAATAATTTGTGTTATTTGTCATCATCAACAACAATAAGATTTAACAACTTCCTTCAAGAAGCCTTATTGTTTTTATCTTTATGACATTAGTCACATATTTTCCCAATAGGTTTTAACAACTTCTTTCAAGAAGCCCTATTTTTGTAACATTTTTCAATGTTCACAACAATAGAATTCAACAACTTCTTTCAAGAAGCTCTATTGTTTTTATCTTTGTGACTTTTGTCACTATTAACAATAATACTCCCTCCGTCCCGCCCGAAAGGGCAATTTTGCCTCCTAGCACGAAAATTAAGAAATGAACAAGGAAAGTGATGTAAGAAAGAGAAAAAGGTTAAATGTTGTGAGTATGAAAAATTAAATAGGAGAGACTAGAGAGAATGAGTGGGAGGAATAGTTAGGAGAGAGAATGTTGTGAGTGTAAAAATAAAGTAGGAGAGAGAATGAGTGGGGTAGGAAGAGTATAAAAATAATAAAAACTTTCCTTTTTGGGGTTGTGCCCTTTTAAATGGGACGCCCAAAAATGAAATTTGTGCTCTTTCGAGCGGGACGGAGGGAGTAGGATTTAACAACTTCTTTCATTTCAAGAAGCCCTATTATGTTAACCTTTGTGACCTTTGTCACCAATGCAACTAATAGGTTTTAACAACTTCTTGTAAGAAGACCTATTATCTTTGTCAACTAAACCTTAAAGACTTAATCTTCCAACGTTCTTAGTTTCAATGAACTTTCCAATCTCTTTACATGATGTATAACCACTACTTGAGGCTTAGCCACAATTGGTTTATACAATCATTGTAACATAGTTGATGTCATGGAGCATCAATCTTTCCATCTTTGTTAATCTCATTAAACAGAAATTAAAAATGATTTAGTTCACAAAAACTGCTCTGGTCCGAAATTTTTATCTTCACTTTCACATGATAGATTCCAATCTCCACCGTTCAGAATCTTCTCCTATGAGTCGTGAACATGCACACCAAATTTCAGCTCGATCCAACGGTTAAAAAAATTGGGAATTGCAATTTTACCACAGCTGGTCATTACAAAACCTTGCTGGAATTTCCTTCCATCCGTCTCTTCCATCGTATTTCTCAAATCTGTAATCCTTTCTCACAAAGGGAATAAGTCTTAAGATTGTTAGCAAAATTTTCAATTACAGAAGAAAGAAATTACAAATAAAATTACAGAATAGAAATACACTCGGAACAGAGATAAGATGGCAAGAATAAATTGGTTGTGCACGAGCCACGATGAATCGCCTCCTTAAGACTTATTCGTCCCCTCACCAATAGTGCTTGAGGCTGCCTTGGACGCGAGTCTCCCAGGATAGAACGTGCGGACCGGGGGCACTTTGTACCTAAAGTTCCCGGCGAATTGGCAGTGTGCCTAGACAGTATCACTAAATGCAATATGCAAGGAGGCGAAAGGAAGTTTGAACAATATGCAACGAAGTGGAATGTTGAGAGATTCTGGAAATCAGAGTGTCGTGTTGTTGCTGTTCTTTCCTTTATATAGTTGCCAAGGAAATCAAAACTGCTTGAAAATTAAAAGCTCTTTTAATTTTCTTAATTACCGATTATGGCGGCAGTTACATATACGTTTGAAATCATAAGAGGCACGCATCTGCTGATGCCCAGATGCTGCTGATGCCCACGCTCTGCTGGTGCTCGGATGCTTCTGATGCTCAGAAGCTGCTGATTGCACCATATCCTAAGCGCCAGTTACAGTGGGTCAAGTTAAAAAAATTGCAAAAAGTGGGCTTGCGCGGACAGGCAATTTCGGAGCTACATTCGTGTCCGCAGGACGCGCATGCACATGAGTTCGGTAGCCCGAAGCCTATTTTGGTCCATGATTTGCACCCCCCCCTGCGCACCTGTGCGCGAGAGAGAGCCTCTATGTACCACAATCTTACTCCCTACTCAAGTGTAGGAGTATATAAACTAAGCCACTTTTCCATCTTTTTCCAATGTGGGATAACTTCATTTTCCCATTTACAACCCACTAACTTTGAGCATTAATATCTCATTCATCCCTCAACCATTTTGGACAAATGAATATATGATTTCAATGTATTCATGGAGTAGAACACAACCCAACAATCAATTTGGTCATTTAACAAACAACCCATTTAGGAAATAATACATTATTTCCTTCAAACACACATATTTTTCCAACAAAGAGTTCATTAAACACCCAAATGGGTGCGGGGGCGGGGAGAAGCCAGTGCCGTATCTAGGATCTGTTAATTGCGGGTGCACAATTTACACTACATAACTTCATACTAATATTTTTCGTAACGCAATTACATTGCAATACATAAATTCGAATGCAATTGTCTCATAGGGAAAAATAATACAAATATTCTAATTAAATTTGTATCTTACGCGTTTTCATACTTTGAAAACGTTTAATAACATCATCTGTAATGACCTCAAATTTCCACAACAATAATAATACTTAATTGATAATAAAATAACCTCCAATGTCTACTAAAACCATAATTCAAACACTAACCACAATTTGAATATAACTTAATTGCGGATAACGGTAACAATTTCAACGGCTACTATAATCCACTAGCTCAACAAAATCTTTAAAGTCTTACATGTTGGGATTGGAGTCCTAAACTATGAGGAAAAAGGGGTCTAAGTCGGAGGAGTTGCTGAGATCAAGGAGGAAAAACGCGGAGGACTTTCTGTTGTGATGGGCGACCGCCCATGTGGTGGTGGCGGCCCAGGGTGTAATGTCATGGCTCGTGGGATTTTCTCGCCGGCGGCGACCGCCCATGGTGTCTTGGGCGACCGCCCACGTGTCGGATCAGAATTTTCTGCAGCAGATTTGTTTCCTATTTTGATTAGAACTCTTCTTAAATTAGATTTAGGGTTTCCTTGTATTACTATATAAACATAGATACGACCTAGAACATATAGTAGTTGTGTAGCAACATATTAGAAGGAGTCTAATAACATATTGGCTTGGCAATTGCCCCCGGACGTAGTTCATGTGTTGAATGAACCGGGTAAACAACTCTTGTGTTCTTGTGTGTGTGATTCTTCCATTATTGTGCTTGTGGGTGTGTTGATTTCTTGTCTTGATTGCAACGGGGTACCACCAAATTCACAACAACTGGTATCAGAGCATTGGTTCGGAGGATTCAAAATCTTTTCATTAGTTGATTAATTTTGAATCGCGTTCTTGGGGATTTTGGTGAAGCAGTCAGATGAAGAACTCAATCGAGAAATTCAGCGGTGTGAATTTCACGTTCTGGAGGACAAGGATTGAAGATTACCTTTATTGTAAGGATCTTCATAAACCCTTGAAGGAGAAGCCCGAAGACATGTCACAAGATGATTGGGAGACGTTGGATCGGAAGGCGTTAGGAGCGGTGAGGAGTACCCTAACCGACAACGTTGCACGGAACGCTATGGAGGCCAAGACAACGGTGGAGTTGCTACAAACGCTGTCGAACATGTATGAGAAGCCGTCGAATATCAATAAGGTGCATTTGGTAAAGAGGTTTGCGAATGCGAAGATGTCGAGAGGCGTAGGCAGCGAAGTCATATCGGCAATTTCAAAGGTATGGTGGACCAATTGAAAAGTGTTGATATTACTTTCTCCGATGAAGTGCTAGCTTGTTTTCTACTAAAATCCTTGCCTGATAGTTGGGAGGTTACTGTCACAACGATTAGTACGTCGAAAACAGCATTGGTGTATACGGAGGTTAGAGATCTCATCCTTCAAGAGGAGTTGCGAAGGAAAGAGAAAAGGGAAGAATCTTCCGCAGATGGGGCTGCACTTAGGGTGGAGAGAAAAGGGGGAGGGCCGAAAAAGGGGAAAAAGGTCAAGTGCTACAATTGTGGCGAATTAGGTCATATCAGTTATGACTGTCCGGGTAAAGATGGTGGTGCACACGTGGTGGATGATGGTGGAGATGTATTAATCCTAGGAGAGGAGCAGTCGGGTGAAGATTGGGTGTTGGATTCTGGAGCTTCTTGTCATGCTAGTGGGGATGCAGAATCAATGAAGCGGTATAAAACTGGAGATTTTGGGGTTCTCTATCTTGGTGATGGTCAACCATTGAAGATCAAAGGTAAGGGGGATGTGATGATGAAGACACCTAACGGGGCTGTTTTACAACTACACAACGTGATACATGTTCCGGATTTGAGGAGAAGGGTGATTTCTGTGGGACAACTTGACAGTGAAGGGTATGGTGTTTCTTTCATTGGTGGGTCTTGGGAAGTCACAAAAGGGGCTAAGGTGGTAGCTCGTGGGGTTAAGGGGAAGATGTTGTACTCTACCTACAATGTCGATGTTCGTTCCGGTGGGAGCAAGAGGCTAAAGAACCGGCCTGTTGGTGTAAAAGGGGAGACATCAAGAAACGGTATGTTGGGGGGGGGACACAAAGTTGATCAACGTGGTGTGGAAGTCCAAGTGCCCTAACAGAGAGCGGTTTCAGACCAAAAACAGACGATCCAAGTTTCAAGGGGAAGCATTGCGAGAAAGGTGGGTCTGGAGGGAGAAGGCGAAGTTAGACTTGCGGGAAGAAATCAAGGTAGAAGCTGATTTGGGGAGGCAAGAATCATCTAACACAGAGAGGTTGAAACGTCGCTTGGTTTCAACTCGCCTTAGTACTTGAGGAGAGGTGCGGTAGTGTCAAGCCAATATGGGGAGGGGGAAATGTGTTCGAAGGTCTTTACTCCGTGGTGGGAGTTGATGGGTGTTTTCTATGTTTGTTAGTTTAGTCTCCGGTGGGAGATTGTTGGGATTGGAGTCCAAAACTATGAGGAAAAAGGGGTCTAAGTCGGAGGAGTTGCTGAGATCAAGGAGGAAAAACGCGGAGGACTTTCTGTTGTGATGGGCGACCGCCCATGAGGTGGTGGGCGACCGCCCAGGTGTACAGAATGTCATGGCTCGTGGGATTTTCTGCTTGGGCGACCGCCCATGGTGTCTCGGGCGACCGCCCACGTGTCGGATCAGAATTTTCTGCAGCAGATTTGTTTCCTATTTTGATTAGAACTCTTCTTAAATTAGATTTAGGGCTTCCTTGTATTACTATATAAACATAGATACGACCTAGAACATATAGTAGTTGTGTAGCAACATATTAGAAGGAGTCTAATAACATATTGGCTTGGCAATTGCCCCCGGACGTAGTTCATGTGTTGAATGAACCGGATAAACAACTCTTGTGTTCTTGTGTGTGTGATTCTTCCATTATTGTGCTTGTGGGTATGTTGATTTCTTGTCTTGATTGCAACGGGGTACCACCAAATTCACAACATTACAAACTCTCAAATAACTGCAATAACTAACTAAATAGTCTAAAATGAAATAAACTAAAACGATCCTTGAACTCCTTATGAAGTACTCCCGAACCGTTTCACATTCTTCCTATATGAAATCTGGAAGTAGAGAATATGAAAGGGTGGGCGAACAATGCCCAGTAAGTTCATATACAACCCCTCCGGTTACTAAGGAGGAGTTGACATGAAGGAATATCAAACGATACAAATTTCAAGTAACAATCGAAGACATAACAGAACACAAATTCGAAATAGTTATTTACCAAATCTCAAACCAAATGTCTTTCAAAATCTCAACGGTTCACAAACTGAGTTGACAAATATTTTGGAGTTTCAAATGATGACGAAATCAATTCAAATTGACTCGAATGATTTACTTAATTAAAACCGTCTCATACCAGTTTTAACTAACTAAACCACTCACAGATTATAAGGAAATTCAAAGGACTGATAAGCTGAACAAAGTTGACTCGAATGATCTAGTTATCTACAACCGTCCCATACCAGCTGTAGATAATCAAATCATTCACAAACATCATAATCACATAAGTGGTCCACTGACCTTATCAAACCAAAATCTCATAAAGGGAACAAAATTGACTCCGCAGAGTCCTAAACAGTGTATCCGGAACACTCCACCACTAATTTGATGCGGTGTACTAAGTTTGGCCGAGAATATCAAATATACCCCGCCGAAGCAGGTTGTCTAACTTAGCGATCATTGATGGAACAAAAATCATATCATATCAAAACTCATTTTTATACAGAATACGATCTTTCACAATAACAATAAAATTCTGTATTTACGAAACCAAAAGAACGATTTAGCAAACGAATAACAAAAGATTAGCAAATAACGGTAAACGAGGGAGTCAAAACAAATACTGACGCGAGGTCAACTAATACGTATCAAAGAAACGTACATTGCCAAGAAATATGCGAAAGCCTAAATAGTGAAACGGAGCGAAAATCAATTAATTTAAAGATGTATAATCCCTTACCTTAGTTACTTGCACTTTCCTTGCAACGATCCTCGCACGAATCTACAATCATACAAAAATGTTCTCTTAGGGTAAAATATCTTTTATTTACTTAACCGAAAAACTAACTTTAACGGCCTTGATCACCTAAGAGTTATTCTTCTTTAACTCTCCTAAAGTTTACTCTTTCAACCCTTTTTGGTTTTTCCCAAAATACCCTTAGGGTTTCTAAGCTTACAAACCTTTTTCAATTCCTTTTTGTGACTTTCTCACTCTAAGTGCACTATTCACAGCACACACAAACACTATTCACAGCAATTAACCACACACACAAACACACTCTACACCTTAACACACTCTACACCTTAACACACACCCGCAGAAAGTAACACACGCACACACATATACACACACTACAACACCTGCACACACACACTACAGCCCATTCAAACACACACTGTACACACACACACACTGTACACACACACACAGAAACGCACACACACACTGCCCACACGCACAGCACACACCCGACACACCCAAAAACACCTACTTAACCCAAAATTGATCTTTTAATCCTCTAGCATGGAAATCCTACCCTCACAATCAGATTTCAACATATGCCAAGACCAATCAATATTACTCAATACCATACTTAGGATTAATACTTGATATTGAAACAATGATCATACTTGGATTATGGCCAAACCCTAATCTCAATCCGACAAGATTCTAGGGTTTTCTAAGGGTTCTAATCTAAAAATCAAAACAAGAAGAATTGATATTACCTTAGCTTGGACCTCGAACAACCCAACAATGGAGTCCTCCTCCTTCCTCTTCCTTCTTCTCCTGAATCGGCCTCTCCCTCTAGGTTCTCTCTCTCCTGCCGCTTCCCTCTCTCAGTTGCACCCTCTCTCTATTTCTTATTTACAGCTGGTAAATAATGAGGGTGCTAGGTCAAAAAAGAAGTATTTATATATGTTATTCCCAAAGCCCTAGTCCCAAAGGAGTTCTAAGCCCACAAGGATTCCTAGCCCAACAATGATTTAAGCTCAGTTATTATCCTAAAAAAATATTATCCTCTTAAAATATAACCCAAGTTACTAATAAATAAATAAATCAATTTAATAATTTCTAAAGGAAACGGGTTATTACATCATCATTCGTTACTTTCCTAAGCAAATCTTTTTCAATATAAAATACAATACAATCATTCAAAAATTGATCACAAATCTTGTTTTGTAAATTGTTCTTGACATAGTTCATCCCAGAGAAGCATCTTTCTACACTTGCCGTTGCTACAGGAAAAATCAATGCCAGCTTCAATAGTCGAAACACCAATTGATACGACAAATATTTTCTTGTTGTCAATAGAAGTAAGTACAAATCCGAAAGGCCCTTCAATTGACCAAATCTGTCATCCGATTGCATATTCATAATATATGACTCTATTTGATATTTAAGAGCATTACCTTCATAATAAGTGAAGTCATCCGGATAAAACTGAGCCAACCTTATCAATTTTGATGAATCAAAATCAACAAATCTATCACTTGGATTCAAACTAGCAACATAAAGAAGCAACTCAGTATCTATTTCATTGAACCGATCATTAATCTTCAAAACCTGTTTATCCAAAATGGCATAGAAGCACTCCACACCATAATGAAAATCGTTTGTAATGTGTGTGTTACGGCGAGGATGGTAACGATTAACATAGTCAGCATTCATATCCAAAAATCAATGTTATTCTTACTGCAAAAGTCAATTACCTTCTTTAGGAGAGATTCCCACCCATCACTTCTTGTTATTTGCAATATTTCCTTGCTCAATTTAACAAGCGACATAGCATTCAAAATATTTGTGTCTTTCCTTTGCAAAGCTAGTGACAACTCATTTGTAATTGAAATAATAGTCAATATCAATTGCAAATTAAAAGCAAAATCAAATTACTGCAAATATTCAAGTAGACCACATGCTTGATTTATTTGTGACGACTCAGTAGCATCATAAGAAACAACTTCAATAACTTCAACAACATAAGAAAACATAAAAATAAGTTCAACAATGATCTAAAATGAGACCCCCAACGCGTATCAGTGGCTCTCGAAAGACATAACTATCGATTTAATCTTGTTTCTGTCTCAATTAAACCATTACCGATTTCTTTTGTCACTTTTGCAGCTTGTCGTAATCGAAGCATATCTTTACGTTTACAAGATGCTACAACAACTTTGTTATGGTGGAATTCATTCTGAAAAAATCCTCAATATCATCATAATTTTTAGCCAAAACAACAAGAGCTAATTGTAACTGATGAGGAAAACAGTGAACATAATATGCAGATTGATTTTCTCTCATAATCAAAGTTTTCAAACCATTGAATTCACCTCTCATATTACTAGCCCCATCATAGCCCTGGCCCCGAACTTTCATCAAACTCAAATTCAAGTTAAATAACACACCATCGAAAGCATATTTTAAAGACGAATCAGAATTCTCCAACACATGAACAACATGAATGAACCTCTCTTTTACATATCTATAAGAATCCAAATATCGCAAAACCACATGGTTCGATTTGTTTGTGGTCCCAGACCGAACCAAACCAAACCAAGTCGCGGTTTGAAACTGAACCACCAAACGAACCACAAGACCAAACCACATTACATAAACTAACCCTAACCCCCGTTTTGTATCTTATTTAATATTGTCGTATATTTATTAAAATTTACTGTTAAAACAATAAAAAAACTACATTACATACACTAATCCTAATCCCCATTGTGCATCTTATTTATTATTAATTTCATCGTTAGTTATCATCATTGCGACACAAAAATAACTAATTTATATTCGCGATTGAAGATTGTAAAAAAAAATTTCCTTCGACCTCTTTCTTCCTCTCTCTAGTCTCTCTTCCTCCGACTTTGCTTTTAACATCCGCATCTTTCGTTTTTCCTTCGAGATCACAGAAAATCTAAACAATATGAAAATGAGTTTCGTTCTGAATCGTGGTTTGAACCGTAGTCTAAATCATGACTGATCCACGGTTTGGATCGCGATTTGAACCACATTATTGAACCGCGGTTTGAACCAAATCGAACCAAACCATAACAGTTTGTTTTGTTTGGTTTGGATTTTTTCATTATTCGATTGGAATTTTTTTGAACCGATAACTAATGGTTCACTCCGTAAATTCCCCCAAATTGGAACCAAACCGAACCAATTAGCATTTTGAAACACAAAACTAGCCGTTGGCCAAGGAAAGGAATAAATAAAAACACGATCCGTGCCGTCGTCTCCAACGTTCGAAGAAGCTTTCCCCAAATCTTACTAATACCCTCTTTCTCTGTTTCTTGTACTTCAAACCGTTTCAAATCAAACCCTCTCTATCTCTGGCAAAGAGGAAGTAGAGGGAGACTCCATACAATTGAATTACTTTCGATCTCTTCTTCTACTTCTTTCTCTGTACAAATCTCTGATTCTTGCAAAGCTTGAATTCTTTTGCTGGTATTTCTTTTTAGTTTATCAAAAATGACGAATGTTACGATGAACAATCAAGATAACGTTCAGCATGTGGCTGCTCCTGCCCCGGTTAATGCATCCAAGCAACCCCTCCCGGCTGCAAAGAGTGTCGATACCCAATCTGTTCTTAAGAGGTAAGGTCAATGTTAATTTTAGTTTCAAACGTCATCTTTCTTGATATTGGTCTAAGATGTGTCAACTGATCTGGACTCTAGTTCAAATTTCCCTATTATTTTGGGTTTGAATTCTAATTTTTTCCCATTGGCTATAGCCATGGGAGAAATTCGGATTGCATACAATGTGTTTGATGATTTGACAGAGATTTTTGATTTATTGATACCCATTTGGATTAGTCAAATTTTCATGAAAGATTGGGTTTGATGATTTGATACAATTTCTTGGATTTCTGATTTGGGTTACAACTGATTGATGAAAATTTAGAAGGCATTCAATGATTTGTTCTATTCAGTCAAGAGTTTCTAGGGTTTCTGATGAGTACCCCCATTTGAAATTCCATAAATTGAAACTTGGGTTGAGTCCAATGTATTGTTGAATTTCTGATTTGTTTCATTACTGTATGTTTGTTGATTCATTCTCTGTATCCAGAGTTCCTAATCTGCTTTTGTTTTTCTTGTTTCTTGAATTTTCAACACAGGTTGCAATCCGAGTTGATGGCTTTAATGGTAAGAACTAAATTTTCATTATATCCCTTCCAGTTTGACTATTTCTTTTTGGTAATCCCTTCATGTTTCTTGAGATTAGGTAGGGTTTGTTTAGAACTTGCATTGCTAATTATTTACGTTTATAAATATAGATGAGTGGAGATTCTGGGATATCAGCCTTCCCTGAAGAAGACAACATATTCTGCTGGAAAGGAACAATTTCTGGGAGCAATGATACAGTATTTGAAGGAACAGAATATAAGCTATCCCTTTCATTCCCCACCGATTACCCCTTCAAGCCACCAAAGGTGAAATTCGAGACTTGCTGCTTCCATCCTAATGTGGATGTGTTTGGAAACATATGTTTGGATATTCTTCAGGTAAATCGAAAAAGACACCTGCATTACTTCTAACCTTGTTTTTAGAATAACATTTAGCAATTTTGTTTGTTTAAATTTGTAGGATAAGTGGTCTTCTGCTTATGATGTGAGAACTATATTGCTTTCTATCCAAAGTCTGTTGGGAGGTAAGAAAAGATCTTAATTCGCTTGTTCGACAAGGTCTAAAGTTGATTTGACAACTTAAGTTTTTTGCTCAAATTTTTCTGACATGTTGATGTTTTGCTTAATTGCCAGAACCAAATACGAGCTCTCCACTGAATACCCAAGCAGCAGCTCTCTGGCAAAATCAAGAAGGTATACAAGGATCTATCTATCTACGAGCTTCTTCTTTTTTGTTCATAATTGTTAAACTGCAAAGTACTCAAACGTGTAGTGTGCTTTCGTTTGTGTTTCAGAATATAGGAAGATGGTGCAGAAGCTATACAGACCTACATAGATAAAAGATTTAAGTGTTTGATAATTCACCAGTTAAA
Organism: Adenophora triphylla var. japonica; assembly: GCA_022495995.1. NCBI lineage: Eukaryota > Viridiplantae > Streptophyta > Magnoliopsida > Asterales > Campanulaceae > Adenophora > Adenophora triphylla. The sequence goes on from JAFEMH010000934.1 coordinate 389,754, forward strand.
GGGAGTAAGATGAGAGGAGAGAGGAATGTAAGTTGAATTTGGGCATTGATGCTCATTCTTTTGATTATTTGATTTGCATAAGGATAAAGTTCTTGAGTGAGATATTTGATTCAAAAATTCATTATTGTTCAATGTGGTGTGTGTGTGTGTGTGTGTGTGTTGTTATACTGTTTCTATGATCTGAGGAGTATTTCCAAAGATAACATCATATTTCAGAGATAATTTATCACTAATTAAATTGAGGTTCACTAAATGTTGATTGGTGTAGTCCAAAGTTTAGGGGGTTTTTCTAACTTAGGCCCTATTCTATCACTATTTATAACTTAGGCCCCAAAGTTGTCATTATGTTAGCATTTTAGGGTTTTTAACTAGTTTTGTTAGAAAAATCCGTTAAATGATCACGTGCAAGTCACGTGTCATTTAACGGAGAATGTTTTGAACAAGAACTATTTCATTGTTGTATTAATACTAATTAAGATGCTCAAAAGGTAAGTACTTTATAAAAAGTTCGGCACTTTTAAATTTGCTAGATTGATAATACAATTAAAAATATTTTAGGATTACTTTACCTTTTTTTTTTTCATTTTTTAAGCAATCATTTACTTTTCATGGAAACATAATATTTTAAACTATTTAAGAAAATTATCCTTCTATGTTTCGAAAAAAAAATGAACATTATACTTTTTCAAAAGAAATAAAAATTTATTCACCAACAATACCATCCCCACACCATTTTTACTGTCGCAACCACCTCACTGTCGCCACCATCATCACCACCATCCCACCACTAGTCCAACTTCATCACTACAACATACCATCATCATAACCACCACCATCCCAAAAATCAAAAGAAAACCTAGATTCAAAATTCAAATTTCAAACAAAACTCGTATTCAAAAATCAAAATCCAACATAAAATCAATCCCCAATTCTAAACTTTAGTCAAAACCCAGTTTCAATCTGTTTTTTAAATCCAGATTCAAATCGATTTTTTTCAAACGCAGAATCAAATCATTCAAATATAGATTCAAAACGGATTTTCAGACCCAATTCAATTCTGATTTCAAACCCAGATTTGAAGAGAGAGAGAAGAGAGATTCTCGTTGGAGTGCAGTCGCCGGAGTAAGGGAAGAAAGATGAAGAAAAGACGACGCTGGATTCAACGGGGTTGTCTTCAACATAGTATCGAGGTGAACATGCACAGACGGAAAAAAGAGGCATAAGGTGTGAAAAAGGAGAGATGGTGTATGACGGTGGGGGATGGGGAACGATGGCGGAGGGAGGGTGTGGGGGTGATAGCCATGGTTGAGAAAATTGGGAGAAGCGCTAAAGTTGAAACATAAAAATGGGATATACGGTTAGAGAAGGGTTTTTAATTTAGATTTTCTATTTTAACTATTTATTTTCATTCAATTTGCATTAAAACAACAATGAAAGAATTCTTGTTCAAGGAATTCCTCCGTTAAAGACATGTGACTTGCATGTGATCATTTAACGGATTATTCTAACAAAATTAGTTAAAAACCCTAAAATGCTAACCGAATGACACCTTTGTGGCCTAAATTGTAAATAGTGATCGAATAGAGCATAACTTAGAAATAAACTTTGGGGTCCAAAATGCAATTCCCCCCTTATTTATTGATCTTACACAATGGTGAAAATGGCCGTTGACTAAAGTGGTGGTATATCAGTGTGTGTGTTACTAATGTTTCAAAGTTTATAAAGATTTGAACATTTTCAAGGATATCATCACATTTCAGATATAATCTATGATGGGGTAAAATCAAGTTGATTTGTTGCAGCAATATTGTTCCTTTTCCCTTTTTATCAACACAAAATCTTATTAAAAAAAATAAAAACAAGTATTATTTAATAGAAAAAATACTTCTTCTGGTGCAAAATACGTGCAAAATACATATCGTTTTAAGCTTTTCACAAATATTAATAAAAATAATTATTACTATGACTTTATTAATAGGGCTATGAACCCTAGTACCTCTGGGCGACATAACAAACATGTAAATATCCACGCCAGATTCAAAATTCCACAAACCCACTCTCAGCACTACCCCTACCCGTATGCTCCTATACTTAAAGGTACAACACTAGAATTACTCTTATAATTAGCTATAGGAGTATTTTTTTTCACAATTTATCACTTTTTGTTAAAAATAATATAAAAAATCTCATATTTTATTAGACATTTCGCTCCCTATGCCTAAAGGTATAAGACTAGAATTAGACTTATACCTAGGTATAAGAGTTTTTTTTTTCACAATGTTTCACATTTTCTAAAAAAACTAATAAAAAAGTTACATATTTTATTACATAGTTCGCTCTTATACCTAAGGTATAAGCCTATAGTTACTCATATACCTACGTATAGGAGTAAAAAAAAAAAAAATCACAAAGCTCCAATTTTTGCAAACCTAGGTTTTTATTCGTATACCTAGTTTTTTTTTTAACATGAGTCTCAATATTTGCCACCATAGTTGAGAGAGAAACGGGGTATGTGTTTGTGTGCGCATGTACGTGTGTCTTAGAGAGAGATATGAGATAAAAAGGGTTTTGGGTTTATATGAAATTTTGATTTGAAATAAATATTGTATGTGGGCTTTTGAAAATACAATGCATTTTCATTAAGAATGATTTGGGATAGGGGGTCTAATGGAATTATTCCTTATGAATAAAGTACCAATATGCTATCATTAATTGTGTTTCTTTCTTACATTAGGGTCACTCAAAAAGTATGATTTGAAATTTTGCCTAAAACGACATATACTTTGGACTACATTTTAATCATAAAACAACATGTATTTTTGAATGGAGGGAGTAGTTTTAGGGCCATTTACAAATTTAAACCCCATTCATATTCATGTCCCAAATGAATGTCTAATTTTCATTATGAGATATTCTGAAAATCTTTATTTTAAAAAATAAAAATTGATGGCAAAGATAGATGTATGTTCTTACTATCTATCTTTTTAACTCTTACTTTTGTAAGTATATTAGTAGTCAAATATATGTGTCAATGGCACGAAAACGGCATGAATGATGGTAAAGCGAAGAAAATATAAAGATAAGAATCATTAAAATCTCTTCAATATCTTCAAATTCATCAAAATACAAAAGCAAACAATGAAACACTATATCATAATATCATATTCACAAAAAAAATATAATCAATGGTGTTGGAATGGAAGAAACGGGAGTCACCGACTCTTTTGGGTTAGGTGATGAGAGTTGTACACTAATTTTGACGGAGGGGTTAAATCAGATGTGTTTGACAGGGGGAAGAGGAAACCGTTGATGTAACTGTTTTTTCAACATTCAATCCTGACCGTTCTTTGTCTTTTCCAAAATCAAATATCAGCAGCTCTTTGTGCGGCAGTTAAACCCACCTTTATTGTAATATAGATAATGAGTAGTGAAATTTTTTTCGTAAAAACCCGTTTAGGAAAAGCTAAATAAAAAAAATCGATATTCATTGTGGAACAATTTTTGTAAGATAGACCTTCGATTTGGGACAATTGGAGTGCAAGTTAACAGGTTGTTTTAAGGTTTAAATTAAGATTTATCTCAAATCTCTAGTTTTAAAAACTTCTTGTTGACAAGTTGAAGGCCCCAATTTATTTATTTTCACACTATTATGGAAAAAAAATTGTTTTTCTCCTTCATTAATCCTACAAAATGGTTTAACTTACTTTAAAAAAATCAAAGTAAAACTAGCTCTCATATGAACAAAAGACAAAAACTTGCGTGAGAACAATATTACCCGTCTCATCCATGAGACGGGTCGGATCCATGACCCGCCCAACGCAAACCCAACGCAAAGGCCTTCTCTCTCATTCTCTATCTAGGCGGTTTCCAGAAAGCTTTCTCTCTCTAAACGCTAAAATGGCGTCTAGCTCTCTCTCTCCAATATGCCGATTTCTTTGTCCAGATTCGGAAAATCGCTTCCCTTCTCCAGGCTCTTCAGGTAAATCAATCTCGATTATACGTAAATTTGTGTGTGTGAGCGCCCTGTCTAAACTTTATGATTGAAAATGGAGCATGAGTGCAGAATTAGGTTATCATAGAAGGGAGTAATTTTTAAGAATTAACTACTGTATTTGTATTTCCCCCTCTAAGGTGATCAGAAGCATCTTGGAAATGTAATCTGAAATTAGTTTATTCATTGCAATTTCACGTGTTTTGATATTCCTTTGGCGCTGGAGGGGTTGGGTAGAAATGTATGAAGAATCATATGCTTCCTTGTTTTAATTTTAAAAATTTTAAATTTTAATTTATTTTCTATACAAATATAGTACAAAACATCTAATTATATACTTATGAGATTTAAAAATTTTAAATGATTATTTTATATTTATATATAATCATTTAAAAATTTTAAATGATTATTAGTTGGTATTGCTATAAATAATAGTACTACACTTGTGAAGTAATAGTGTTTTTTTTTTAACTAAGGAGTAATAGTTTTAGGAACTGTTTTCATTTTGAGTAATACTTCTCATTTGTTTAAGTAATAGTTGGTATTGCTATAAGTAATAGTACTACACTTTGTGAAGTAATAGTGTTTTTTTTTAATTAATAATAGTTTTAGGAACTGTTTTCATTTTGAGTAATACTTCTCATTTGTTTCAGTAATAGTTGGTATTGCTATAAGTAATAGTACTACACTTGTGAAGTAATAGTGTTTTTTTTTTTAACTAATAATAGTTTTAGGAACTGTTTTCATTTTGAGTAATACTTCTCATTTGTTTAAGTAATAGTTGGTATTGCTATAAGTAATAGTACTACACTTGTGAAGTAATAGTGTTATTTTTTTTTTAACTAATAATAGTGTTAGGAACTGATTTAATTTTGAGTAATACTTCTCATTTGTTTAAGTAATAGTTGGTATTGCTATAAGTAATAGTACTACACTTGTGAAGTAATAGTATTTTTTTAAAACTAATAATAGTGTTAGGAACTGTTTTAATTTTGAGTAATACTTCTCATTTGTTTAAGTAATAGTTGGTATTGCTATAAGTAATAGTACTACACTTGTGAAGTAATAGTGTTTTTTTTTAACTAATAATAGTTTTAGGAACTGTTTTCATTTTGAGTAATACTTCTCATTTGTTTAAGTAATAGTTGGTATTGCTATAAGTAATAGTACTACACTTGTGAAGTAATAGTGTTATTTTTTTTTAACTAATAATAGTGTTAGGAACTGTTTTAATTTTGAGTAATACTTCTCATTTGTTTAAGTAATAGTTGGTATTGCTATAAGTAATAGTACTACACTTGTGAAGTAATAGTGTTATTTTTTAACTAATAATAGTGTTAGGAACTGTTTTAATTTTGAGTAATACTTCTCATTTGTTTAAGTAATAGTTGGTATTGCTATAAGTAATAGTACTACACTTGTGAAGTAATAGTGTTTTTTTTAACTAATAATAGTTTTAGGAACTGTTTTCATTTTGAGTAATACTTCTCATTTGTTTAAGTAATAGTTGGTATTGCTATAAGTAATAGTACTACACTTGCATTAGAATTTGTAACAATTAATTAGTTGTTTTATTGAGTAAACTATTTGTCTAAATCAAGATGTAGGAACTGCTTAAAATATTTGTTGACAACAGAAACTAAACTGGAACCCAAAATTTTATGCAACACCAAAAGTGATCGTTTAAGATGATCATTTGTATCGTCTCTATTATGTTTCAGAATCCGCGGGTCAGATGAAATGATTTTGGCAATCTCAGTAGGAGAGAAACCCCTGTCTTGGAATATCTTGATTATAGGCTTTATGGTGCTTTTAATTTTGGGCAGGCTTTGAACAACGTGCTCGAGTTGGGTATTTGAGAAGCCATTCCTATTCAAGAATGATAGTACAGAATCAGTCTTTTCTGGGTGTTGAAGATGAGGCAGAAATGAAGAGACTTTGGAAGCTAATTCTGGAGAAAACTGGTGCTTATTTATCAAGTGATCATATGTGCTAACGATGTGGGTTTGATGAGTAGAAGAAGAAAAGAAGAGGAGAGTCGAATGAGGTTTGTAGAGATAACATGAGTGGCTTTTGACAACGCTCCATAAACTTCTCAGGATCATTTTGTCGAACAGGTGGAGGGTGTGACTATAATTTGGCCTGTATAGTACAATTCCCTGCAGAAGGAGTAAAATTGGAGAACGGGAAACAGAGACGGATCAGTGAATTTCGCTACTTCAATTCATGCCATGATGAAAATCCATTTACATTTTACAGAAAATGAGGTTTAAGGTCGAGCAAGAAATTGGAGAATTGGGAACCAGTTTGGTTGAAATTCTGAGAACAGGACCTGGGAACCTGGAAGTGTGCGACAAGTGGAGTTACCAACTACGCTTCTTCCCCGTCGGGTCATGGGTCCGATTTTCGGGTCATTCCGACCCGTCTCACCCATGAGACGGATATGATTGTTCTCATGGGAGACCAGCTCTGAACAAAATCCCTCCATCCCTGGATCAATATCCCTTTTTGCTCCTAAATAAATGTCTAAATATTTTTTAGGTTAATTAATCTTATTTGTCTCATTTAAAAAGACACAATCCAAAAATGAATTTTTTTAATACTTCATTATTCATGGGAACGACTTATCATACTTACAATAATTATTCAATCACTACTCCCTATCCCCCTCTTTCATACTTGTCATAATCACAACATTTACTATACTACACATTTCTTAATTCACGTGTAAGACCCATTTTGGTACACATTTCTTAATTCACGTGTAAGACCCATTTTGTTGTGTTCTTTCTTTCAAATAAGACTTATTTTGTAACTTTTAAAATAGGACGGAGAGAGTATACATATGGTATTAATACAAGAGAGTAGAATTCCTCTTGACCAAACCCAAAAAGAAGCGAATTTGTTAGGCCTGATGACATTCCTTTTCAAAATGCCCTCAAATACAAAAGAGGGAGTAATCTCACTCTTTGTGATTTCATGTTTCTGATATGGACACACATTTTTTGTTCTTTTTTGCTAGCCGAAGGGCTTCTACCGTCCAAGGGGATAAGCTCTCAATTTTTTCATGAGCTTTTAAAACTTGTTATTGATACACGTTGACAGTTAAAAGGTCGATTTTGGCTAATGAGTGAGAAGCATTATTACATCCTCCTCCACAAAATCAAAAACTAGGTTAATGTTGACATTTAAAACAACATTCTTCAACAGCAATCTCAAGCTATGAACCAAGAACAATATAGCTATAATCCATAACATGTCTAACTAACTTTGATGGAAGTTGTTAAAGCAGGGCTGGGAAGGGGAGGGGAGGGGACTACTATTTGGATATCGTTAGCTGTCTCAAGTTGTATTTGGCCAGTTCCTTGTACTTCTCAATCACCCCGATACAGCACACAGTCTGTTCAAAATAATATAAAGAGATAAAGAAGTGATCAAATGAAAGAAAAAGTATCAAAAACAAACAAATGAATGATCAAAATGAAGACTTTTAAAATAAATACTTTATTCCTAAACAATAGTCTCCAAATCAAAGTAGAAAGTAAATCAAGTTCTTAATGAAGTAGCAAGTGTGATGCCAACATGAGGTATCCGTCTGATGATATATGATGACCTATAAGCCTTGGGGAAGGTAGCTAATTGATTACCCTAAGGGCTCATTTGGTAGCCGGATAAGAGTTAGAAGTATTAATAATGAGGGGATTAATAATCCCCTCATTATTAGTGAAGGTATTAATAATCCTAATCTCGGAAATAATTATTTGTTTGGTATGAATATGACTAACACCCTTAAATTATGCCTTGACACAAAGTTATTATTCATTTTACAACATTGCCCCTAACAAATCTTTAGGAAATTATGTTTAATAGGTAAAAATTCTACTCCATCTTTTTATTGAGGATACTTCTACCGGATAAATTAAAATATAATTTTTGTTTAACTTTATAAAAGAGATTTAAACTTCATACGAAAATGAGGTTATTTACGAAATTTAAATTTATACATGTATAAGAGAAGCCAGTTAAATTTGGTTTATTGAACACCAAAATAAATGGGATTGTCTCCCGTTTGACTTACACACATTATAGGGCACTATTGTCCAAAAAAAATAATCCCCGTTTGTTTTAATACCCTCCTTATTAATACCTCATTTCCAACAGGATAATTAATGAGGGTATTAGGTGGTTAATCCTAATAAGGGGTCTTAATAATCCAGAGTCATATTTTGTACCAAACACCATTTTAAAAATTATCAAGATTATTTATCATATCCTCCTGATGATTAATACTGCGTACCAAACGTAGCCTAAGAGATTTTAGTTAGCCCACAAGGGAAAGGTTAAACTTCTTCTGAATGAATTGAGAAATAAACGAAGTTCTACAAACGGAAATAAACGAAGTTCTACAAACGGTGCATTACGATACTTTCTTGTTTTCTCTTTTTGTATATGCAAATAGGGATTATATTGAGAAAGAGAGATGCAATGTACAACTTATAGGGGGAAAACTACAAATATGAGTAGAGAAAAAAAAAAAGTTAATTACAATGAATTGAGAAGTTAAGAAAGAGCAGCAATTGCGTGCGTACCTTGGCAATTTGAACCACAATGTTCCTTTCTGGATTGTTGAGATCAACTTTGTGGGGCTCAGGAACACATTTTGCAATGGCATTTATAATCTTCATTCTTTCAACACCGGTATTTGCACGGGCCTCACAAATTACAGCATACTGCAAAAGATAATACTCCGTATGAGGTTAGACTTGGAGGGAGGGACGATTAGAAAAGTGAACATTAGACTAGGAAGGGAAGAATCCATTTGGTCAGGAACAATCGCCAAGTTTGAATATCCCAACTACACCGATGGCACTTATCAAGGAAACCCGGCAAACCAAAATGAAAATTAGAGCATAGTATATAATTAAACAATGAACAGGAAACCGAGAATCACAAAAATAATGAAATATCCTCAACTAAAAAAGTAGCTCAATAATTAATTTCCTATCTCTTCCACAATAATTAGTCCCATTTGACAAGTCAAATTTTTTAAGTAGCTTTATGTGCTTGTACCTCCTTTAAATTTCAGTAACCATACATCCGTCTCTATAAAATGAAACTATTTTTGGAGATGAATAAAAAGGGGAAGTAGAATCTTGAGTTTGTTTGTATTGTGTTCACCAAATACCCACAGGTCCTTCAGTTTGGCTTCAGACTTCAGCACAGAACAACTCAGTTTGTTTCACCGAAGAACAATAACCATCTACAAAGTATAGACATCTGGAATATGAGCACCATGAAATCAACAACTTCTAATTTAGCACCTCGATAAACAAGAGTCAATCAAGAGTCACTCGACCTCCTCACAGGGTGTGTGCTTGAGAAGTGAAATCTTGACAGCATGGGAAAGATTGATGCCCAAAGACTTAAACAGTCCAGGTAAGAAGTTTGCCTAAAAGAATCTTCTCAAGCTTCACCTAATGATATACTTCAACAGCTTGAATTCAGTCCTCAAAATCCTATGGTGTAGGTTACTCGCTTGACCAGTCTAGTTAACTTAATGGCTCCTTACTAATCACGGTAGCGCATGCATGTTCTTAATTACATAAAAGCCGAAAGTATTTTCAGAAAGTTCTACTCATGTGCTCACTCTGATATATTATAAACTTAGACTTCATTTTTCCACCAGTAGATCAAATACATAAATACATTGTACCTTATGTTGAGTTTCTGCAGGGAAGTACTTTTCAATTAAAGGTTTAATTGATCTCGTGATTTCTTCTTCTGATGCATAGCATGTTACTTCAACAGGTAGCACTCTTAAAATAAATCTGGGGAAAGCCATCACAAATTAGAAAGGAATATTATAATTATACAATGTGCAGTATCTATCAGAAAGACACTTAGAGAAAGGAATAATTATTCAACATTGAATGGGGAAATGAACCTTGATATGTGTTTCTTTGTTGCAGCGATAGACGTTATCATGTGTTGAGCAATATCCTTGGGGCAAGGATCTCCATCTCTCTTGCGCATTTGGACAAAGACTACACCATTGCAACCCGAATCCAGGTTGTTAAAACGCCTCTGTATGAAGAAAGAAGGAAAAAGGCTACAGTTAAGCACAAAATTATGTTTCTAGCACAAGCACTATAGTCAAGAAAATATCAGAACATATAGCAAAAAAAGGGGGAGTCAACATTGAATATACAGTAGGGGGGACAATACAAGGTTATTCTTTTGAGTTTTTAACTTCCACATGCCCCAGTCGTTCATAAGAGCAAGGAAATAACAGCACATTTAGAGCCCGTTTGGTTGAGCGTTCCGTTTTAAAATGGAGAAGGAAAAAGCTGTGTTTTAATTTTTAGCGTATCAATCGAGCGGATTAGATCGTTCCGTTCTAAAAATCAACTATCGTTTTCACCGCTCAAAATACTAGCGGTCACTGAGAACGCAATATTATTGAAAGCTAAAAAAAATTATTTTCACGATAATACCCTTAACCCACGTACTTAAATAAAACCCTAGAATTTTATTAACTTCATTCCCTCTGCTCTCTGGCAACGGCAGCAGTCCAATGTTCATACGAATTAGGTTTCTTTGAAATCAATAATATTGGTTTATGATTCATAGTGTGATTTTGAAAACATGCTTGATGTTATTACATTGCATAGTATTGTACTGTTGTTGCTTCTAGGATTAATACAGAATCTTCAAAAACCATACAATTGCAGCTTGGAGTTTTTTCTTTGTGGGGGTGTGGTGTGGGTGTTCGATCCTATATGTAATATGGAGGTGTCATGATAGTTTGATTACTGGGTGTTCCTATATGTAGGTTTTTCAGTGGATTACTATTGTAAATATCAAGTTTTAAGATATTGAGGTTACTATGTTCCAAGACTTTTATAAATCGCAGATATAATACATCTTTCAAAGGTTTTAAAGACTGATTTATGAAGCAATATATCGGATCGAAAGAGCATATACTCCCCCGTCCAACTACAAACTACACACTTACTATTTGCACAGGAATTAAGAAAAATATGTTAGTTGAATAGGTATTGTGAGTATGAAAAGTGAGGTATGAGAGAAAAAGTGGAGTATGAAATAATAATTGAATTGTTGTTGTGAGTATGATATATGGGTTCCATTAATATAAAAGTAATTAAAAAAATCCATTTTAGGAAGTGTGTAGTTTGTAATGGGACGCCCTATGGGGAAAGTGTGTAGTTTGTAATGGGACGGAGGGAGTATAGTGTAAAATAAATCACTTTATTCCTAAAAGGGTATAAATGTCATAGTGAACAATATAAAATTTCAAATTAGCATTTTAAAATGATGCACCAAACACATTTACATAAAAAATGCTCCGTTTTAGAAAGCTCCGTTTTTAGAACTCTCCGTTTTCAAAACTATGCACCAGACGTGCACTTAGAGTAATATACCTGTCTTGAATGATAAAAAAAACTGCTACAAACCTATCCTACTTCAAGATTGATATTACAGCTTCCTCGTAGCCAGTTTATAGTTTCTATTAGCAGACCATCCCCCACAAAGTCACAAATATAGCAATAATAAGAATGATGAGTGTTACATTTAATGTATCATCTAACATCAATTCTAACAAACAAAAGTAATTGGTCATTGTTCACTATATATGCATGCAGCCAATAGGTAAAGTGTGATCATGTGGTGACTACTACTTTCATGAAATGCAATTGCTATCAGTAATCCCTCAGCTAGAAGCAGGTGGTTGTCGTTAAGAGCTGGAAAATGTATATAATGATCTCCGTCCTTTCCGTGATTGCTAATGGAATGGCACAACAGAGGTTTGAGGCTTCCAGAGGGTTGAGACAAGGGGATCCCTTGTCCCCTTTTCTGTTCACTCTTGTGGCTGATATCTTAAGAAGGTTGTTTCTTAAAGTGGAGGAAGTTGGTTTAATTAAAGGAGGTAGAGTTGATAGAGAGAATGCCATGGTATCCCATTTACAATGTGCTGATACAATTTTGTTTCTGGAAGAAGGCGTTTGTAACTTTAAAAATGTTTTGACAGTTCTTCAAGTTTTTGAGAGCGTCTCGGGGATAAAGATTAATTTGGCGAAGTGCAGGGTTGAATATGGGGGACGAGGTGGTGCGATGTTATGCACCTTTGATTGGTATCTTGGCCGCTTTCTTATCTTGGGGTTCCTCTAGGAGCCAATCCTCGATCCATTTCCTTTTGGAATCCAGTTGTAGAGAGGATTAATAAGCGTCTTGGTAGTTGGAAGGGGACTGGGTGGTTGTATTACCCTTATTTGTGCGTGTCTCTCGAGTATTACTTTATATTTTTTTTGTCTCTATTTCGAGTTCCGATTAGTGTGGCAGAGAATATTGAGCGGATCATGAGAAACTTTCTGTGGGAAGGGGCAGATGAGGGTAAACGTGATCACTTAGTGGCTTGGAAGAAGGTTTGTCGTCCTAAAGATGAGGGGGTTTAGAATTGGGTAACTTGGTTAAGAGGAACATTTCCCTACTGAGTAAATTATTGTGGCGTTTTTTCTCGGGAATCTCATTCTATTTGGCATAAAATAATTAAGAGTGAATTCGGTATGCACAACAATGGTTGGAACTCGCAGTTTCGAAATTTTGGTTCTCATAAAATCCCGTGGTTGGGTAACTCCTGCTTGTGTCAATTGTTTCCTCGACTTTATCGTTTGTCCTCAGTTCATTTGGCTCCTACTCTTGATTTTGTGGTTCCTAGGGGTAGGGATCAAATTTCGTGGGACTTCCATTTCTTTCGTAATCTTCATGGTAGAGAGATTGGTGAGATGGTTGCTCTTATTGATTATTTATCGCATGTCTGGTTGTCTCACAATAATGATACTCGAAGTTGGGTTCTTGAAGGGTCTAGTAACTACTCTTGTAAATCTTTTTTCAAATTCTTGATCTGTAGTCCCAATCCTTCTCCATTCCCCCTTGTCTCTATTATTTGGAAGTTAAAAACCCCTTTCAAGATAAGAGCTTTTATGTGGACTTTAGTGCTTAATAAACTTAACACTGCTGACAAACTTCAGATTCGTTGGCCCTTAAAAGTGTATTTCGCCTAATTGGTGTGTGAATTGCAATCTTTCTGCCGAGTGTCATGATCATCTATTTCTTCGTTGTATTGTTGCTCGCTATCTATGGTATCGTCTATTTGATGTGACTGGAGAAAATTGGGTGTGTCTTAGTTCATTGAACTCCTTTTTGCTTACTAAGTTTCAAGGATTTGGGCGAGACAAGTATGTAGTTCAATTGTGGGATTGTGCCTTTTCAACTATATTGTGGTGTTTATAGATGGAGAGGAATAACATGATTTTTAGGAATCAGCACCTTCCGAATTTGTTGTTATGGAATAGAGTGGTTTCTACAGCTACTTTATGGGCGTCTGTTAATGGTGCTTTTAGAGGAATATCAATTTTATTTGAAACGGGATTGGTCAGTTGCGATAGTTTAGATTTTGATGTTTCAGTTGCTTTTTATTTTTATTTTTTATGGAGTGACCATAAGATCACGGGTTCGAACCTTGGCGAACAGCCTCTTGGCAATTGCAGGGGAAGGCTCTAGCAAATGGTTCCCTCTCCCAACCCTTGCTTGGCGGGGAGCGCTTGGCGCACCGGGGTTTGCCCTTTATGGACAGCTAGTCCATCTCTTGTATATTCTCCTCTTCAATCTAATACAATTCTTTTCTTATAAAAAAAAAAAACTATTCATAACGGTGTATCAACAAGAAGTTTGGGATTTTCATTAGGATAATTAAATTAACCTAAATTTATTCCTCAAAGTACCTTCGTATTGACAACAAAAAAGTGGGAAGATCATTTTGGGACAGAGGGAGTATATTTTAAAAGCTCTGTGTTACCATCCCAGCACAAATTATACTTTAATGTGTTTTTCTTTTATTCTTTGTGTGTGTAAGAGAAAACGAGAGAGAGAGAGAGAGAAACCCAAGGGGGTTCCACAGGGGGTGCATATTGGGTCTACCTAAGGGTTCCACCAGCTTCCCCATGCCAATGGAACTAGGTTTATTCGGGAGGATGTAGCTTGCAGGAATCAAATCAATAACCCCTTCCTTGTATTTTATCACATGAATCTCACTTCAAACTAATAGTAAATAAATTCTTGAGGCAAAGCATAGCTATGAGAAACTCAACTCAGTTTAGGACCAATTTATCACGAGGCCTTAGCGTTCCTATGATACTTCAGAAATTTGAGTACTTTAAACCTAGGGTCTTAGAAACTGGAAAGTAAGCAAAAGCTTAAATGCTGAAAGTGTGAGTTCAATCTCAAGTTACTAATAGCAGCTTCCAGCTTTTTTTTCTTTTTTTTTATTTTTATTTTTTGAAAAGAACAGCTTCCAGCAAATGGCAAGAACAGTCCAGCATACGACTGCAAAATACCTGGCTAAAGGTACAACAAATTGAAGCCAAGAAGTTTAAGAATCAGAATCTGGTCATATGCTGCTCACGTACCTTGCTTTTGTCTTTCAACTCATCAAGCTCCGCTTCGATTAACTTATCAATTGACTGTTCCTCAACTTTATTGTTGTCTTTTTCATCTTTGACAAGATCTGTCTCTAGACATTGCTTCTTTGCAGGTTGCCTTTCATCTTGGACTTGTAGATTTTCCGGACACTCATCATCCTTCCCACCATCCTTGCTTGTCTCTTTTAATTTATTCTCAGGACATGCATCGGGAACATGTGATAGACCTTCTAAATCTGCAGTTCCTTTACTACCAGGAACCAAGTCATCTTTGTCTTCACCGTCCTTTTGATTATCATCATCATCTTCTTCTTCCTCGGAATCGGAGTAAGCAAATGTAATTTTCTTATTCATGGGCTTATCTGGTAACCCTGACTGTTTTACATCTGAATTCTTCCCCTGAACAATCTCTTCAAAAAACTAAAGGGAAAAAATGAAAATCTGATTAGGGTACTTGCACTTAATGATCAGGAGAATAATAAGAATATTCAGCCTTATGCAAAAAAATTGACTACTTAACAGCCTAAGATCTGACTTTTCAATAAGTCATAAAACGACTTGATAAAAAGAAAAGAAAAGAAAACAAGACAGACATGTCACACAAAGGAACCCGATACTATCAAAAACAAGTATGAGAAGTAAAGCCTGAAAATTGTTACGTAAACAACAACTTATATGACAACTTTGTTCTAATTACTGAAATTGCAAGAATCCATGTTGAGGTATAAGTTCTTACGAAAGAGCATTAAAATGACACAAGTACAAGCCAGATAACAGAATTCTATGCATTTACTTATTAAAGCAGTATCAGTCTAGAGGTGAAGACAGAGATACTACTGATTAAATATGAAAAACAGTGTTTAAGGAATAAATATAAGGATCTTGTGCAGTTCTTTTTCTGGAGTCTACTACTCCCTCCGTCCCAAAATGAATGCCATTTGGAATTTAAGGGTCATTTTGAAAAGGTTGATTTTTAATAGAAAAAAAATTCATAAACATTCTTGCTTTTCCCTTTCAAAATTATAGTTTTGCAAAAATATAATGAACTATACAAAAAATTAAAAAAAAAATCATTTAGGACAAAGTTATTTGAAGGTAAGGTTTCACAAGGTCATTCATTTTGGGACAAAAAGGAACATTCAATTTGGGACAGAGGGAGTATCATCGTTTCAAATGAGCTGATAAAGAGCTGTATGTTCTTTGAGCTGAGTTGATGACTTGCTATTTTTCTTATGTGGACATTGCATGTATAAGGGGTGCCTCCCAATTCAACAGCTTTTTAAAACCAAACCAAAAGTTAAAAACCTATAGAATGTTTGCAATTTGCATAAGCTTGTCCAAACCATGCAAGGGTAAACAAAGTTCCTTTTGATAGCTCTACAAAAGCTAATTTTTAGGTACCCAAAAACAGTCCTGTATATTCTTCGTATCAGTCAGTACGGAATTATTACAGAACCACGCTAATTACCTCAACTCAATTCGCCTCAGCCTCTTTTTCCAGTCACGCTAAATGCATCATTCTTTCAAATACGATATTTTGAATTAAAAGACGGTTTACAGTCAAGCATTTGCAATCAAAATTGTGCGGCCTACGTTACCTAAATGCAATTATATCAGGCACATGGTCAAATCCAGGTGTCAAATCCCCCAAAATATTAAGTTTTTGTCTTCTTTTTTTCTTTAAATATTAAGACGTTGAACTACATGTAGTTTCAAACAGCCACTCCATAAATAACCATGGCATATCATGTCGACACACATCAGCAAAAATGAAGGCTCCGAATCACATAGCCTGTGGAAACATTTGACCAGGAAAGACAGTAAATATTTTCAAACTTGTTCGAATAACTTGAATCTTATGGGTGTCGTGTTTTCGGAGGATGCATATTCTCCAAGCCTCCCCCACACTAGAGGAAATCAATAATTTAAACACTCCCATAGACTAGATGGCGATGTAGAGAACTTAAAGAGAAGTCAGTAAAAACACAGAGACTATATGAGAGCATATTATTAAACAATGTTGAAGTTCAAGCCTCCATAGCAAAACCAATTATCGTGTATTGGCAGTCCTAAGAGAAACTTATATTTGTTATTTCCTCAGTGTATGTTCATTCCCACCCCCATACCACTAGAAAACCACAAGTAAACAATAATAAGTGTGGCATATCTCTAGCAGCACAAATTTCTCCATTGATGACAGAAAACCAAGGGGAATAGAAAAAATCGGTTTATGGATAGACATAGAAAAATATTGCAAGCTCCTATCTTCCCACAACATAGTCTATGTTTGACTTTCGCAAAGTGAGTTTGACATTATTGAATGATATCCAAAACATATTTACTAGTCTTTCACAAACTTTAAAGCATTTTGTTCATGATCTTTTCTTTCTAATGTTTTTTTAAGAGTTAACTATTTTAAGTTTACTTTCTAGAACTAAATATATCTGTTTTAAACATTTAACGTTTCTTTATTATTTTGTGATGCAGGGAGCTATTGTATGCAAAATAGACTTTGACTTTTGACTTGGAAAATGCAACTACAGAAACAGAACATTTTGAAGCCATGCTTGAAGGATATAAAAGGAAAGAAATGTAGATAAACAATCATAGACTATAAAATAAAAACCATCCCCCTCAATCATTAAAAACTGGCATCTTAAGTTTTCAAATTAACAATTTTTCATTCAAAAGAGGTAGTGATACTGAATT
Organism: Adenophora triphylla var. japonica; assembly: GCA_022495995.1. Classification (NCBI taxonomy): domain Eukaryota; kingdom Viridiplantae; phylum Streptophyta; class Magnoliopsida; order Asterales; family Campanulaceae; genus Adenophora; species Adenophora triphylla. The sequence goes on from JAFEMH010000934.1 coordinate 406,953, forward strand.
CTTGCAAACTTCTATTTCCTCATTTCCGAGAAACAGTCCTTTTTTCTTTTTCACTTTCGTTTGCCAGAAAAATAAATTAAAATCAGTACCTCTTCACAGATAAGCAGTTAGGAGTTTTCGTTGCCTGCGATATCTGTATTAGACTGCTGAGGTGAAGCTTCACCAACAGGCTTCTCCAATTTTTCATATGAATGGTGTTTGTTTCTACCTGAGAGTGAGCTGTTTTCGCTTTGTGGGTTTTCAGCTAAGTTGTTCTCAAAAAAAAAAAATTGATAGCACAATTGTTGTCAAATTTCAGCAGCATTCGCATCTCTCGGTGGAATTTCCTCCATTGCTCAAAAAAAATATGGAAATGACCAAGGTGCTCAAGCAAGAAGAAAGTCTCCTTGCGTGTTTGGTTAATAGATAGCCGAAATAACACATGGTGATCCAGAGGGAAACACGGATCTTTGGGCCTCTTTCGCACAGATATATTATTTTTAACAACCCCATCTCCGATTAATTTTTTGAACATGAATTAATTACTGATTTTATCTTCTATATATTAATTAATTATATCTGCATATAATAAAGATATCTTTTTGCCTTGTCACATGGACAATTAGCTCTTCTTCAAGTTGCCACAAGAATAATCTCTTATTATTCTACATCCTTTCCTAAAATACACACATATATATATACACACACACACATATAAGGAATATGCACTCCATAAAATTTAAAAAGGATCGCTGACCTTTGGACAAAGGAGCACAGCAAACAACCCCAATGTGTAAAACTTTAGAACGTGATAAACTTTATCAAACAATAAAGCTAGGTTTGAGACCCTAATACCAATTGATGTCATTGAAATTGGAAGTAATTATAGGTCCAGGGTATTCATTTTAAGTTCTTCCAATTCCAAAGCCTGGAATTGAGGTGACCAAACACCCTATCTCAGAAGAAAGAAAAAAAAAACAGACTTGACTGACATTGAAACTCAACACTAGATATGGTGAATGCAAAGTGCTTCAAGAACATTCAATACTAAAAGGGGCAGCTAATTTTATCTAACACAAGAGAAATTGAAGACATACAGATTCAATAACTTGAATGGCTTCTTGAGAGGCTTGGCGTTCCCTCCCACCATCACAAGTTATGAAGAAACCCTGTACCCCTGGCTTCAAAGGGTACCCTCCCTTCTTCACTGTTTTCTGCAATTTAATTATTACATCCCTTTAAGTAAATTTCAAATAATCAAAAAAATAAACAAACACAAACACACACACACTGCACTAAGACGAAAATTGGAGAGAGAGAGAGATTGACTAACATTGTACGGTAGATAGCGTTTCCGTTTCTTGGTGTCATTGCCGTTGTTATTACTGCCGCCATGGCCTGACTTTGATTTACTCTTTTCACCAGCCATTAAAGAGTCTTACTTTGTAAACCACTGCTCTCGGTTGAAACTGGTTTCCGTGGCCGGGACCGGAGAGTGAGGGAGAGACGTGTAGTAGGGTAGGGCTTCTACGTGGGTCGGGTCTTGGGACTATTGGATCACAATATTTTGGGGGAAACTAGTTTCTCCCTAAGTTATAAAAAGTCCTGTTTTTTTAAACTGATCTTATATTCGTCAAATATTTGCAAGTTGAAAAAAATTGAACTTTTTATAATTTATGAAGAAACTGGTTTCTCCCAAAACTTACTCCTATTGGATAGCCCCCTGATTTAGATTAAGGGGAAAGTGGGCCTTAATCTAAGGCATCAATATATTTTGAAACTAGTGTAACACCCTTCCGTTAAACGCACGAGCGTAACACTTTGATAAAAACAGACTCATAAATAAGAAAGTCAATATAAATATAAGGATAAATATTACAAAAGTTATATAAAAAAGAATATAATATCATTATCATATACCATTTTTAAAAAGATGTTTCACATAAATTAATTTATTTATACTTTTTTAAAGATGATCTAACTTACTCCCTCCGTCCCACAATAATATACTTCCTCCGTTCCGGCCGAAGCGTCACTTTTTACCCAAAATGGCGTCCCGTTTATAGCGTCACCTTTTCCTAAAAAGGAAATTTTTATTAATATTTTATTATCCCATCCACTATTCCCTCCACTAATTCTCTCTCCTCTACACTCACAACACTTTTAAAATTCACTATTTCCTCCACTAATTCTCTCTCCTATTTTTAAATTACACTCACAACATTTTTACTTCCCACACTTTTCCTTAATTTGCGTGTCGGGCTAAAAATGGCGACGCTTCTACCGGGACGGAGGGAGTATAAACTTTCCATTTTGAGTGTCCCACAATAATATATACTTTCCTAAAATGGAAAGGAATCTTTACTATTCACTCCACTCATTCTCTCTCATATACTCCCTCCGTCCCACCTCAATTGGTCCACTTTCTTTTTTGGGACGTCCCACCTCAATTGGTACATTCCTTAAATGGAAAGTTTTTCCTATATTAATACCCTTATCATCTCCATATATTTACAAAAAAACCATTCATTATACCCACTTTAACTTACTATTCCTCCCACTCATTCTCTCTCCTATTAAATATTTTTAACTTTTACATTCTCTCTCCTATTCCCTACCACACATTTAACTTTTACATTCTCTCTCCTCTAATTTCTTCCCACTTTAATAATTTTTCTTAAAAACCGTGTCACATCTCAATGGACCAATTGAGGTGGGACAGAGGGAGTATTATTTTAATACTCACATCACCGTTATAATTTACTATTCTCTCCACTCATTCTCTCTCCTATTTTATTTTCACACTCACAACACTTTCAATATAATATTTCTTCCTTAATTCCCATGCAAAACCCAAAAGTCTATAAAAAGATGGGACGGAGGGAGTATTAGATATCATATATAATATAAACAACAAAACTATTTAGAGCCTCCAGAAAAGGCCACGTCAAAGGCCACGTCATCAGCTCCATTTCCAACTCATTTTTATTCTAGATTTTAATTAAAAAAAATATAGGATAAGTGTTTTTTTTTTTCATAAATCCGAAATTAGGATAAGTGTTTTTTTTTAATTAAATCCGAAAAAATCAAAACTAGGATAAGTGGTGAAAATAGGCTTTCTACAGATTAAAATTTGGATAAATCTTTTTCAATTATATATATTTCGGATATTTCGGATATTACTAGATTTTAATTAATAGAAATTCGAAATTTAAAATAATTAGTAATTTTCGAAAATTTAAAATAATTAGTAATTTTCGAAATTTAAAAGAGATGCCAGAATAAATTACAATTTAACCATAAATTTCGTATACAGTTTCTAGAAATCAATAGAAAATCGAATTATTTGAAAATAAAAAGTATTATTCATTTAACTTCTATCTAAAATTCAAACTTGGATGGATAAGTGATGATTTTTAAATTCATCTATCTTAAAAACTGATAAGAGATAATTTGACAATGTATTATCGGTTAAGGATACAATTCATATCCTACTAAATATACATAAATATTCGAAAATAGATAAACAACTACTAGCTTTCTATTTTCGGGGTACTATAGATTTTGAAAAGAATGAAAACTATTGTTATGATACGTTATACTGGGATATGGGTGTTTCTTAAAGGACATTGAATACTATATCCATTTTTTGCAATAGGTGTGAACTATGGTGTTTGCTTTCCAATTCCTTATTGACGGCAGGTGTAAGCCTATGATCAGTGTTATTGGATATGAATGTTTCTCTGCTTCTTGGTTGCGGTGTATGCCTAGAAAAATAAATTTGTTTGCAATAGGATTTTTTTTTTTTGTTGCAGTATCTTTGATTAGACTCAAGCTTGCAAACATCAGCTAGACGAATATACTCTAATCTTAGGCCAGTTTTCAGGCTTATGAACATTTTCAACTACTGATTCCAATATGAAAATTAATTTTTAGTTGGACGACTCTTTCTGTTTCGTGAATTTGTTCATTACCAATTTTGTCTTTATTATTGATTTTATCATCTACTACGTATATAAAATCAATAATTTAAGATTAATAATAATTAGATGAATATAAAATTTATATCAGCCTATGTGATTATATAAAATCAATAATAAATGACAAAATTGGTAATGAACATATTCATTTATTATTGATTTTATATAATCACATAGGTTGATAGAAATTTTGTCAATTTTTAGTTAGACGACTCTTACAGCAAAGCACATTTACATGAGATCGATGTGCCAATGAAATGTGAAGAATTTTGATTTTGTATAAACATAGATTGATAGAAATTTTGTTTCCTATTTTAAATCATTTACAAAGGTCAAGTAAAGGGTCCCAAATCTCCACGTCAAAATTTAAGATTAATAATACTTAGATATTAAAATAGGAATATAATGTGAACAAAAATCACTTAAAGGAACACTTCTTTTCCATCCCAAGAAAATTTAAGGGTAATGCTAAAGTTAAAAAAAAAAAAAAAAGTCACAAAAATTGATTTACAAAATAATGTGTCACAATTTTGTTGGTCCATAATCAATTTTGTTTTATTTAAATGCAAACTTATAGAAATTAAAGACCCATAATTAAACATCAAATTGTAATATTTTAATCAATTACACTCATAAAATAAACAAAACTAAAATACTACACACAAAAAATAAACAGAAAGCAATAACGACATCGTTTGGGTGCAAGTGAAAATTTAAATATACAAAATATTAAAATTGTGTCAAATATATACATTAATAAAATAAGATTCATTTTTTATAGAAAAATATTAAAATTATGTCAAAAAATTCAAAATTAGGCTCTATTTATAAAGAAAAAAAAATTATAAACATAATTAATATTTTCATCCAAATAATATAATTTCATTTCAATAGTGAAAGTACAAAATACACAAATAGCTCGAACCAATTTCGTTCACAAAATGAACGAAACTGATAAACGAAATTTTCGTTCATGGCCTTGATGAAATTTCGTTCACCACTATATTACTCAGATATAAAAAAAAAAAATTAAGTCCAGGTGTTTAACTATATATTGTTACATTAGTTGCGATCCTTGTGGAGTCAATGAGTCGGTCATTCAAACTTCACAACACATGATTTATATTTAATATAGAGTCCCAATTCAAACTTTAATTATTTCCCTTAATCAAGAATTATAACTATGTTAATAATAACATGTTCATACTTCCTAAGGAAGTGATCATGACATGGTTTATAGTGTTTCTGACAAGATGAGATTATCAGGAGATTTAAAAGTATATAAACTCATCCATCTCAAAAGGTCATTAATGATATTTCACATCAAATATTTACTGATATGTTACATAGTAGTGTGTATATATATATATATATATATATATATATATATATATATATATATTAAAGTTGGTAAAAAGAGATATAGTGATTTCATGTGGATAATTTTTTGTTAAAACTCTCATTTGTAAAGCCACATCACTATAGACATAAAATATGTACATACAACTTCTATATAGATAGATACATCATACATAGTATTATCTTTAATACATTAGTACATTTTAATACTTTGTGTATTGTTTTTAGATTAAATGGAGTGTTAGCAAATATCCCATTCCACTATTTCATTTTTATGTTTTATATTTTTATTTTAATTTTTTGCAAAAGTTATATTTATACAATGTAAAATTTCGTCTTAAATTTTTTTAATAAATAAAATTTATAACTTATTTTTCTATATATTATACTCCCTCCGTTCTAGCGCAGTGGAGACCAAAAATTTGGGCATACCGATTAAGGAACATTGAAAGTGTTGTGAGTAGGATATACTCCCTCCGTCCCATTAATAACTTCCCTTTTTGCCATTTTGGGTGTCCTATTTAAAGCTTCACCTTTTCTTTTTTGACAAAGAATCTTTACTATTTCCTCCACTCATTCTCTCTCCTATTTCACTATTACACTCACAACACTTTTCAAATTTACTATTTCCTCCGCTCATTCTCTCACCTATTTTACTATTACACTCACAACATTTTCTTTACCCTTAATTTGCGTGCCGATATCAAAATGATGAACTAAATATTGGGACGGAGGGAGTATTAAATAGGAGAGATGATGAGTGGGAGGAATAGTGATTTGATTGATGTTGTGAGTGTAAAAATGGAGTATATGGAGTTGGAGAGAGACTGAGTGAGGGGAATAGTGAAGATTCCTTTTCATTTTGGGTAGTCTAGGGGTGTAAGTGGTTTAGCTCAAACCGCAGTTTGAGACCGAACCGAGCTAAACTATGGGGTTTAGCTCGGTTTTTTTATTTAAGTGGTTTAGCTCGGTTTATAAAAATTACAAACCACGTGATTCGGTTTAGCTTGCGGTTTGAGGGTGCCGAGCCAAACCGAGCTAAACCGAACCGCCAAACCAAGCCATGAAACCGAACCGCCAAACCGAGCTATGAAACCGAGCTATGGAACCGAGCTATGATCCCAACTCTTGTAGGCGGATATATTTTGTTGTCTTTCCGAGAAGCCACAAAATAAAATAGGGATTAAATTAAGAGTTTCCCTTAAATATTACTCATTCCTTCCCCTAAATGAATAACCTAATTTTATTTTACTACAACCCCGCCTTCTTTCCTCTCTCTCTCTCTCTAAAATTTCTCTCATCAAACCACAAAATCATTCCTTCTTTCTCACTAAATATTGATTCCCATCCCATATACTTTCTTTTATCCAAGATTATCAAGCTCGAAACATCAATTTTGAGCAAATATTTGAAAAAAATTTGAAGTTTGAAGAGTAAATGGGTTTTGCGATTTGTTTCTGTTGAGCTCAAAATTGAAGGAGATTTTTGTGGGGTTAGCTTCGCAAGGAAGGTCTCCATCTTCTCCGGTGATATTTTCACTTTTTGGTGACAAATTTCGGCCAATTTCCGGTCACTCTCCGGCGAATTCTCCGCCAGAAAATTGAAATTGCTCGCACTTTCTTGGAAGCGAAATGAGGTACTAAACATCTAATCCATCTTTAATCTTGCATCATCTCTAAAGATTGTTTTAAGATTGTTGTTTGGTATTTTGATAATGCTGTGTTTATTTTAGTTACTTACTGTTTTATATTGATTAGTCATAAAATCAAAATGATTAAACCGCGGTTTAGACCGAGCTAAATCGAACCTTGGCGGTTTAGCTTAGCTCGGTTTGAATTTTTTTGTGGTTTAGCTCGATTTGAAATTTCTCCAAATCGATACTAGCGGTTTAGCTCTATAATTTTTCCAAATCGAGCTAAACCGAACCGTTTACACCCCTAGGGTAGTCTCCACTGAGCTGGGACGGAGGGAGTATATGATTTGTTATTTTATTTTTATTTATTTTTAGACTGTTGTTAAATTATTAACATTATCTAAATATATGTTCATTAATATTTGAGTTTTTTTAGATTATACAAATGTATAGATCATCTATGAAAAGAAAAACGCATCTTACGATTCCATTAATTTATCGTAACGATCTTCTCAACGATTACCATTGGCGGATATTTCTAACGGTAATTTTATTATTTACTTTATTATTATTTTAGCATATCCATTAATATCATGTGTATAAAATTAAATTATAAGAATGCATGATTTTATATTTATTTTTTTACTATCATTTTAAATGAATTTATTTTTATTTTTAGTGGACTTATCATCGGGTAGTCATTTGATTTCACCGAGTAATCATCAAAGTTGTATTACGGCTCAAGGTAATATGTTATTGAATTTTGTCAATTTTGAAGTATTTTCATTATAAAGACAAATTCTCAAAAAAAAATTGTTTATATATATATATAATGTGATTTTTTTTTATATAAATTTGTTAATTAATTTAGATCTAAGATAATAATACTTGATATACATGTATTGGTGTGAACCATACAAATAAAAATCTTACTCCTAATTCAAGTCACGACCGTGGATCTATATGTATGATTTTCTTTGTTAATTTACAATATTTTTTCTATTTTGTTTTTATTTTTAATTTCTTAATAATCTTTTATTAAAGAATAATTATTTTTCTTATTCAGCTAAATTTACGAGCATAGCATCAAGTGTACATAACACTTTTCACGGCACGCTCCTTGAGCCAAAAAAAATTGGACGACCGAGAAAAACTATTTCTTCTTCTTTGGATTCTATTACGAAAAATTTGTTAAAAGACAGTGAGAAAAGAAAAATCTGGAGACCAAGAAAGGTAGCTTCTTCTATTTTGGAATCTTCAAAGATAAATTTGGATGTTGATGGATTCAGTTCTGCAATTGAAGTTGAATTAATGAAAAACAGTCCTATATCTGGTAAGTTATATGTTTGATTTATTAGTCAACTATATATTTTAAAGAGCTAAAATAAATATATTAATCGTTCTCAATATTCTTTTGACATTGTAGGAACAAATAATGTAACAGTAGCAAATAATACAACATTATTATCTCCTACTGTGAATTTAGGTAATGATTTTTTTTAATTGTTCAACATTCGATATTTTTAAATAAAACTATTTATTATTATAAATTATTATTCAATAGTTTATGATAACATATTTCATTAATACTAAGTCATATATTCCATTTGTATACAGAATTCGCGTTAATAAATAATTCTCGCATGCATGCGACAACAAGTGAGTCTGTTAGGTCCTGAATGGTAGGAATCAGGCTAGAGGGGGGGGGGTGAATAGCCTGAATAAAACTTTTTGCTTAAAAACTCTTAGTCTTTGTAAAAGGTTGTAGGAAACACACTTGCTAACCGTTAGATTAGTTTTGCACAACGGAATTACGGTTAGGCTAGGTTTACAACCGGTTAGGTAGAGTTTCAAAAGCAGTACGTTAAAAATCCTTATGCAAACAAGACAAATTATATTTCCAAGTAAGACAAACAAATTGAGCAGTAGGTTGAGTCAATAGGTTGTGACCAGTTGAGAGAATGTCAACCAGTTACAACTACACAAAAATAAACAAACACACAGAAGAATGACACATTGTTTGAAGAGGTTCACAGTGTTAAATAACTGCTACGTCCTCTACCAAGTTTGGTCAGAACTTGGATTTGTGAAAGTGCACTACTATATTAATGGTTTCTACCTATTACAAGTTGCAAGCCAATGATTGAAGGCTGCCAAACTAAAGGTGACCACTAACGGATCGTGCTACAATAAAGACCTGGTGTTTTCTAGAGATGTGCTCATGAAGTTGAGTGATTTCTCTAGGGTGTTGTGTGTGAATCAATCAATGTGTTCCAAATGTAGTCTAATGAAGGAACACTACAATATTGATTGAGGTGCACAGTGTATAAGTCCTACAGAGATGTCTAGTGAATAAGGGGACTTGAATTGAATGCTTTGAGCTATGGAGTTTGCAGAATGGAAGTTCAGAGCAACTCACTCTCAAGAATCATAAATGCACCAACCTTCTTCAATGCTCCAGGGAATCTATTTATAGTGAACTTTGAAAAGGAGCCGTTGTCTTTGAAGAGGTTGCAATGATGACTTGATCAGGCATGCCTTTGAATTGAAGGATCTTTGCATTAAATGCCTGAGATAGGAGAGAGAAGATTTTCCTTGAGTGGTTGGAAGGATGTGAGTACCGGTCATTTTGACAATCTATTTTGAGCTCCCGATGTACCGCAGAATGTCACTTCGGCGTCTATTCGGCATGCTTGCTTTACCAACTTTAGCTAAAGGGATTCTTTGGGTAGTTGGGAGCAATAAATGCTTCGGTTAGGCTAGTGAGGAAAGCTTGCTGAGGAAGCCTTAACCGCAAAGGATAGGATACAACCCGTGAAGGTTACATCGGCTAGGTAGGCAACCGTTAGGTTGACATAGCGGTTAGGAATTCAGCCAGGTTATGTTAGCAAACCAGAGTAACTCATGAGAGAAAATAGCACAGGGCAAATCTTCACATCTTCAAGTCTTCAAGGTCTTGAGAAAATTACATGAAATAAAAACACTGGCACTAGCATTAAGGGGACCTATCATACATAGAAAAATTCTATTGGGTCTAATTAAAATTAGGGGTCCACATTAATGCTTGTTGTGATTGGGTTTAAGCAATTCTAAAACTAAGCATATATTTGACTAACAGAGTCGTTAATTTTATTATTTACTTTATTATTATTTAAGCATATCCATTAATATCATGTGTATAAAATTAAATTATAAGAATGCATGGTTTTATATTTATTTTTTTACTATCATTTTAAATGAATTTATTTTTATTTTTAGTGGACTTATCATCGGGTAGTCATTTGATTTCACCGAGTAATCATCAAAGTTGTATTACGGCTCAAGGTAATATGTTATTGAATTTTGTCAATTTTGAAGTATTTTCATTATAAAGACAAATTCTAAAAAAAAAAAATTGTTTATATATATATATATCTATATATATATATAATGTGATTTTTTTTTATATAAATTTGTTAATTAATTTAGATCTAAGATAATAATACTTGATATACAGGTATTGGTGTGAACCATACAAATAAAAATCTTACTCCTAATTCAAGTCACAACCGTGGATCTATATGTATGATTTTCTTTGTTAATTTACAATATTTTTCCTATTTTATTTTTATTTTTAATTTCTTAATAATCTTTTATTAAAGAATAATTATTTTTCTTATTCAGCTAAATTTACGAGCATAGCATCAAGTGTAAATAACACTTTCCACGGCACGCTTCTTGAGCCAAAAAAAATTGGACGACCGAGAAAAACTATTTCTTCTTCTTTGGATTCTATTACGAAAAATTTGTTAAAAGACAGTGAGAAAAGAAAAATCGGGAGACCAAGAAAGGTAGCTTCTTCTATTTTGGAATCTTCAAAGATAAATTTGGATGTTGATGGATTCAGTTCTGCAATTGAAGTTGAATTAATGAAAAACGATTCTATATACGGTAAGTTATATGTTTGATTTATTAGTCAACTATATATTTTAAAGAGCTAAAATAAATATATTAATCGTTCTCAATATTTTTTGACATTGTAGGAACAAATAATGTAACAAAGAGCAAATAATACAACATTATTATCTCCTACTGTGAATTTAGGTAATGATTTTTTTTAATTGTTCAACATTCGATATTTTTAAATAAAACTATTTATTATTACAAATTATTATTCAATAGTTTATGATAAAATATTTCATTAATACTAAGTCATATATTCCATATGTATACAGAATTCGCGTTAATAAATAATTCTCGCATGCATGCGACAACAAGTGAGTCGTTAATAAATCAGAAGGAAAAAACCAAGAAAGCGCGCGTCGGTAGAAAGCAAAAAGATTTGGACGAACAATATAATACAGGTGTTTATTATTTTTTTTCTCAAGTATATATTATATTATTATTTTCTCTGTATAGCCAATGAATTACTAACATAATTTAAATATTTATCAATATATTGTAGTTTATGGGGATATAGGCGATCCGGAGTACGAATGTGCGAAATGTGATGCGATGTTCTGGTATGATGAAAGGTTAAAAAGTACGCAAGCATCAACACAGCCTAAATTTTCATTATGCTGCATGAATGGAAAAGTTCAGATTGACCCATTAGTACAGCCACCTAAGTTATTGAGTGATCTCTTAGAGAACAAGCATGAAAAGAGTAAAAATTATAAAGACAATATTCGAGCGTACAATTCTATGTTCGCATTCACTTCAATGACCGGTGCAGTTGACCATGGCATAAACAATGGTCGTGGTCCTTATTCGTTTAAATTGAAAGGAAAGAATGATCATATGATAGGTTCTTTATTGCCTAATGACGGCCATCCCCCCCCCATTTTTCTCACTTTATATCTATGACACCGGATAATGAAGTTAAAAATAGAATTAATGCTTTCAGTGCACATTTTTATTTAATTATTCGAGAATTATAATGTATATTATATATATTGTATGACTATCTTCTATTTATATGTCCGATTCTTTCACACAAGCAGAAAGATAAAGATAAGCCTTCTCCATTCGATGAGTCAATTGTTCTTTGATTTGAAAAATATGATAGATGTGCATAATCCTTATGCGCGAGGCAGTACGTGAGAATGGTCGTAGCACATATTGAAATGAAGAAAGATATTAAATTGAGGCTTATAGGAAAGCGGGGTAGAGATGGAAAACCGTTTAATATGCCGATAGCCTCGAGGTCGCCGCTATAATTCAAGGTGATATTGATGATTTGGGTGATGTCAGGGACATTGTTATTGAAAAGCAGAATGGGGATCTGAAACATATTCATGAATTTGATAAATCTTACCTTCCTCTACATTATTCTTTGTTATTTGTATACGGTGAAGATGGATATTTCACAGACATTCCGAGAAATAAACCTCCCGGGGCAAAGAGATCAAGTTTGTCAATAAAAAAGTTTTTATCTTTTCGACTTCAGGAGAGGATAAGAGAAGGATCACAACTTATGAGAAGCGGTCGGTTCTTTGCGGCAAAGAATTTATGGTTGATGCATATGTTATGATGGATACACAGAGGCTTCAATGGATACGTTATAATCAGCCTACTCTTCGGATGGAAACTTATAAAAATATGTCGGATGCATCGGTAAGGGGAGATACCGGCGAAGCATCTGGGAGACGAGTTATATTGCCATCCTCTTATACCGGCGAGCAGCGGTGGATGACTCAAAATTATCAGGATTCTCTCGCTACATGTAAATGGACTGGGTATCCGTCACTTTTCATAACATTTACGTGTAATCCTAAATGGCCGGAGATTACGAGATTCTGTAAAAAATATGGCATTAGGCCCGAGGATAGGCCCGATGTATTAAACAGGGTATTTAGAATGAAGCTTAATCGATGATTGCATTTCAAGAAAGGCAAAGTATTTGGCACCCCAAAAGCAAGTAAGTAAATCTTTAAATATTATTTGTTTTCCTCTTATTGTTTTGTCATTTATATTTTTTTTATTAGCATGTTCCTCTTATTTTGTTAATTGATTCATGCAGTTATATACACGGTGGAGTTTCAGAAGAGGGACCTTCCGCATGCTCATATTCTTCTCTTTCTTAACCGCCAGGATCATGGTCATAATCCTGAAGATATTGACAAGTGGATTATTGCTGAGATTCCTGACAAGGAGAAATATCCTAGATTATACGAGGCAGTTGCTGAATATATGTTGCATGGACCATGTGGTGCTGCTAATCCTAAATCTCCGTGTATGGATCACAACAGGTGCTCAAAGAAATTTCCTAAATCATTCAATGATCGCACTCGTGTAGACGAGAATGGGTATCATGTATATAGGCGAAGAGACACGGGTTTCATAATCGAAAATGATGAGGTGAAAAGGCAAATTGATTGTCGATATGTCTCTGCGTGTGAAGCTATGTGGAGGATTTTCGAATTCGACATACATTATCGGACCCCTCCTGTTGAGCGCTTGGATTTTCACTTGGAGGGTGACCATAGTATCCCCTTCAAGGACGGAGACTTTCTTCCTGATATTTTAGATAAAGCGACAGTTAAAGAATCTCAATTTATGAAGTGGATGGAGTATAACAGTATTCATTCAGAGGCTCGGAAATATAAATACTGTGAATTTCCTCATCATTTCGTATGGGATAAAACTAAACGTGAATGGCGTCCGAGGAAAGATAAACGTTTTGCAGTGGGGCATATTTATCATGTTCCAATGAATTGCGGAGAATTGTATTACCTCAGGATAATGTTGAATCATGTAGCAGGTCCCATGGAATTCAAGGATTTGAGAACTGTAAATCGCGTTGTTCGTCCCTATTTCAAATCTGCATGTTACGCTCTGGGATTATTAGATGATGACAAGGAATATGTTGATGAAATTATAGAAGCGAGTCATTGGAGGTTGCCCGATAGTCTGAGAAGACTATTTTCTATGTTGCTACTATCTAATAGTATGTCGAATCCGGGAGAGGTATGGGAGAAGACTTGACACTTATTATCTGATGATATAGAGTACAAGTATCGGAGGATGCACGATAATTCGGGTATTCCGTCCCATGTTTACATATTTGTTTTACAATAAATATCAATTATGATTTTATTTCTATTTTACAGTTATACAATATGATTCTATATATTTATCTATATTAATATATTTATTTTGTTTTTTATAATTTCAGGTTTGAAATTAATTAATGAACAGGTCTAGAATCTTGCTTTGGCGAAAATTGAGAAGTTACTGATCGAGAATTGCAGCAATCTCCATAAATTTAAAGACATGCCTAAACCGATGGGCAATGTCATTGGTGATGCGATAAATAAGCTCATTCTAGATGAGACATCTTATGACATTGATGAGATGAAAGCCGAGCACTTCGCATTACATCCTCGCTAATGGAGCAAAAGAGTATTTATGATAAGATTATGTCTGTTGATCGAGGAAACGGTGGTGTGTTTTTCCTCTATGGTTATGGTGGTACGAAAGACCTTCTTATGGAAAACAATGTGTTTTGCATTAAGGAGCAGGAGAGATATTGTTCTTCCCGTTGCTTCCAGCCGATAGCTTCATTGCTCCTTCCGAAAGGTAGGACCGCGCATTCTAGGTTCGGTATCCCGATACAGTGTAAACGAGAGCTCAACTTGCGGAAACTAAAGTCGGGTACGGATGAGGCAAAGACTTCTATAGAAAACCAAACTAATTATATGGGACGAAGCTCCAATGGCTCATAAATATTGTTTTGAGGCTCTCGATCGTAGCCTCCGAGATATTATTCGTACACCCGAGGGGAGATATTCCAACAAACTATTTGGTGGTTTAGTTATTGTATTCGGTGGTGACTTAGACAGATTTTACCTGTTGTTCCTAAAGGGAGTAGGCATGATATTGTGCATGCTGCACTCTGTTCATCAAAAATATGGAATGACTGTGAGGTTCTCAGATTGACGCATAATATGAGATTGCAGGTAATTCTTAAATAGCCTTTATTCATCTACTTAAATATTTTTATTTCAATTTAAGTAATTTGTATATATTTAACTTAATGTAGGGTGATTCTACTTCTCATAATTCCGAAGAGATAAGAGATTTCGCTTAGTGGCTCTTGAGAAAGTGCTCCTGAGATGGGATTGCCGATGGAGATAATGACGGGAAAATTGACATTAACCTTCCTGATGATATATTGATTCGTGAGGCTTCAGATCCTATTGCAAAAATAGTCGAATCTATATATCCTGACTTATTGCAAAATAAGGATGTCGAAGGATTCTTCCAGATTAGAGCTGTGCTTGCTCCAAAAAATGAGATTGTCGATAACATAAATGATTATGCATGTCACTCTTTTCGGGAGACGAAGTTGAATATATGAGTTCTGATGCCATTTGTAAGGATGAGGATGATGAAAATGTTGCTGAAGATATATTCTCACCTGAATTTCTAAACACTATCAAGTGTTCTGGATTGGCAAATCACATTATTAAGTTGAAGATTGGGTGCATATTAATGCTTTTGAGAAATCTTGATCAAGCTGCTGAATTGTGTAACAGCACCAGAATGATTGTCACTCAATTAGGTAAATACAATATTTTTTTATTTTTTATATACATATAATTTAATACTTAATTTTGTAACATATATGTAGGTAAGCACGTAGTCGAAGCCAAGATGCTTTCGGGAAAGAATGCTGGCATGAAGGTGCTTATTCCTAGAATGATAATGTCTCCGTCAGATGTGACAAAATTTCCGGTAAGATTCCAAAGAAGGCAATTTCCACTTGCCGTTTCTTTTGCTATGACAATCAACAAGAGTCAGGGACAATCTCTTTCCCATGTAGGACTATATCTTTCACAACCTGTTTTCAGTCACGGACAACTTTATGTAGCATTTTTCAGAGTAACCAGCAAGAGAGGACTTAAAGTTATTATTTGTGATTCAAATGCTCAAACATATGACAAGACGCTGAATGTAGTCTACAAGGAAGTTTTTGACAAACTCTGAGAATTTATGTCGCACAAATTGTGGTTAAACAAAAGTATTGCAATTTCTTATTATTTTCTTTGTTTTTATTTTGTTTTCCTTTAAATATATAGGAGATGGAAGAGATTATGTTAACACTTAGGCACACACTATTAAACTCACGCTATTGTAATCATATCTCTTCATCTTCCAAAGTTGTGACACTAAAATCTTAATAATGTTTTTTGGTTAGGCAGGGACCTAACCTCCCGTGGTTTTGTGCCGGCGAGATAGTTGTCTCAAGGGCTTTCCACGTTACATCATGTGTCAACATCTTTTTTCTGTATTAATTATACTCCTAATATCCGCTACATTGATTATCAATTTTGATTTATATTGTTACTTAAAAATCAATTAAAACACATAAATAATTATTTACTTAATCAAAAAAAAAAATTATTCACCGTCGGGTACCGACGGGTTACTGACTAGTTATTCAAATAAAATGAAAAACAAATAAAAAGAGAAACAAAAAACAATAATTATTCAAATAAAATGAAAAACAAATAAAAAGAGAAACAAAAATCAGTAATTATTTAAAGCCCAATAGGCCCAAATCATAAAAGTCCAAGCCCAATTGAAAGTGTTTAAAAAATAAAATTCAATTAACCCAAAAAAAACCTTATCCATACGCCGCCCCATCTCTTCTCCTTCAGAAAAAACAATCGTAATTTTATTTCTCTATCTTATCTCTCCCTCTCTCTCTCTTTCTCTCTCTCTCTCTCTCTAACCGGTAACAAATCTACCTCCGGCAACAGTATTAACGCTGATGAAAGTCCCCTCTCTCCTAGTTTCTTCATTTCAACTACACTTTGATGATTTCCTAGAAGATTTTTCTTGGCATGGATCGACCTAGCATCCAAAATGAATGGCTTTCGAAAGACCATTAAAATATGACATCTTGTTTTCGATAAATTCTAAAATTCTAAAATCTTTTATTATTTTGTTCCATTTTACTGTAAAAATTAAGCATTAATATAATATTTTATCCCAAATCGCCTCTTAATTGAAACTTTGTTGTTGTATATTGCATTTATATATGAATGGTAACAGATTCAGATCTTTTTATGTTTAGTGTATTTTTTTTATTAACGAATATTGCTTTAAAATAAATTCAGATATAACCGTAATACAATGTGATTTCTTGATTTTTATATTTATGTGTAGATCTGAAAAATCATAATAGTATTTATATATTTAGTGAAAATATGTTAAATTTGTAATCAAGGAATTGCATGGGTTGCTTCATGATTTCATTCATGTGGCCTATTTTATTAATGTGACTTGCACAAATATTTGATTTTTGGCATATTTTTGAGATGTTATTGATCTTAGAAAATTCTCCTTAAATACATGATTTCATTCATGTGGCCTATTTTATTAATGTGACTTGCACAAAATTTTGATTTTCGCCATATTTTTGAGTTGTTTGATTTAATAGGTCGATAAACTTGTTTGCATTATGCTGCAAACTATGGTCACTCTGATAGCCTACATGATATACTACATGATATCCTTTCTTTTTCTTTTTTTGCCAAAATATTATTATTTACAACTAATGTCCCGAATGACCGACCAAAACTACGCTGGTTAAAATATTTTATTACCTCAATTGTTTGCCTCAATAACTGCCTAAACCTTGTTTGAAATATGCTGCAAACCATGGTCACTCTGACTGCCTTCAAGCTATTATCTATGCTGCAAATGAAACCTATGTTTGCAAAGTTCATTGTCTCATCTCTCTCTCTCTCTCGTGTGTGTCTCAACCAGTGTGGAAGGTTATGGAGATGTGTTACCAGATATTGGTTCTGGAGAAGAAAGTGACTCAAGAGGGAACTATTTTACAAGTTACTTTGCAGTTCACCGGATTACTTCACTTTTCAATTGCAAGTCAATAGAACAATCCAAGGTTACACTTCTTGCTGCATATCATGTTCTCAAGCTAATTAGTTTTACCATGTAGATGACATATTTACTGTAGATGTACAATTGTGTGACTTACTTTCGAATGGATGCGGTCGCATTGCTTCGATGCAGCCGTTTCAGTCTTGGAATCATTTTTATGTACATGTACGCTCACATATGTTGCAATAATATCAGCAACGGACTTAACTTCAATTGAACCACCCTCTAACTCATCAATTGGCAACATATAAGTGGATGATGATATGTCACTAATCACATTTATTGAGCTGTCATCTTCACTAAATGACCTATAATAATGTATTTATTTTATAATGTACAAGGTTAACAGTAACTATATTTAACTTAAGATTTTTTAATATTTCTAACCTCTTAAACTCTTCAATTTCAGGTATAATATCTTGACGCAGCACGGAAGCACGATAGATTTCGTGATTAGCGCACTAATCACAAGAGCCTTCAAGCGAAGAACCCTAGAACACAATATACTGGAATCCACCAGCGATAATCTGGAATCCACCAGGAATTAAGAGAAAAACTCTTAAAGTTAATAATATCAAAACTAAGTTTAACAATGCCCTAAAGATTGTTTAAATACTCTCTCAAAATCCAAAAGCAAACCCTAAAACGAAATAACAAAATAAAGACTAAAATACCCCTAATTAAAATACCAAACATTCAGTAAAAACGGAACAAAACGGAATAAGGAAAACAGCCTCAACATCGCGAGGCGGGCGCCTAGGCCAAGGCCATGCGGCCGCCTGGATCACAGAAAGGCAAAGTGTTGTTGTCGACCAACGAGGCGCTCGCCTGGTGAGTTTCATGCGGCCGCCTCCCCTCCAGTAGCTATTGCCGTTGTTGTTCCACCTTGAGGCGCCCGCTTGGAGCTGGATGAGGCGCCCGCCTGGGTTGTTGTCGTCATCTCCTGCATCAGTCAACCACTCTTCAAAAGAACTCGTCCCCGAGTTCATCTCAGATGTTTGGAAAATTCCTTCTCACTTGAACAAATATTTCGAGTAGACCCGCTCCTTAAGCACAATTTGATGAAAAAAAAAATCATATAAATAATCAACCTTTCAACCATACTCTTGCGATTGAGAACCCAAGATCCCTTGTGTAACAGAGAAAGTGGTATAAAAAACTTGTAATAGTGTTTAATAAGAATTGTACCACGCCCTGCCGAGTTCTTTGAAGCAATCAAACCAGATTCTAAAATTGTTTCTTCTGAAACTGACTCTTTAACCACGGACAGAGAATTATTACTAATCTTCTCTCCTTTGAAACTTTCATTCAATATTTGTAGGTCCTGGTTCGCGGACTTAACTGCAACTAAATCTCCTTCGTTTGAGTCTGATCCTTCTTCTTCAATCGGTTCGACGTGGTGGAGGCTTTCCCCGCGACGTTCTTCTTGAGCACAATTTTTGTTATTCTGCAACAAGACCTCGAACTGGCCCCGACGTTCTTCTTCAAAGACGTTCATGGATCATAGATCTACGCACTTTCGCATCGAATCTTGACAGTGTAGTGATCGGCTTTGTCAGCGTAAAATTTGGCTTCCATCCTATGTCGCTGCCTAAGCACTCGCTCCCTTGATGCCCCGATTCAGATCTCTGATTGATTTATATTTCTGCACACGTCGATCATGCTTGTCCGCTTCATCGAGTTCTTCGTCCTCTAACGCTAGAATATATTGTTCCTGTCGTCGAGCACGATCCAATCGAAGATCTATTTCGTGAATATAACCTCGTCATCAGATCTGGAACTGGACTCCCCATCATTCCGATTTTCTGTCCCTTGAGGACGTCGTCTTGGATTAACCCTGTCTCTCTCACCATGACAGTTTTGATTAGTGTTTTGACCTTGTTGAGCGGCAACCAACGCTGCAATCTGCGTTGCCAAGGAAGTGATAGCGGTAGTTACACCACCGATACCAACCTTTGTTGCCTGATCTCCCATAATACTTCAGTATGATGTAAAAGATAGGATATGGCCTGCTCTGATACCAACTGACGCAGCACAGAAGCACGATAGATTTCGTGAATATCGCACTAATCACAAGAGCCTTCAAGCGAAGAACCCTATAACACAATATACTTAAATCCACCAGCGATAATCTGGAATCCACCAGGAATTAAGAGAAAAACTCTTGAAGTTAATAATATCAAAACTAAGTTTAACAATGCCCTAAAGATTGTTTAAATACTCTCTCAAAACCCTAAAGCAAACCCTAAAACGAAATAACAAAATAAAGACTAAAATACTCCTAATTAAAATACCAAACATTCAGTAAAAACGGAACAAAACGGAATAAGGAAAATAGCCTCGACATCGCGAGGCGGGCGCCTGGGCCAAGGCCATGCGGCCGCCTGGATCACAGAAAGGCAAAGTGTTGTTGTCGACTAACGAGGCGCTCGTCTAGTGAGTTTCAGCGCCCGCGTCCCCTCCAGTAGCTATTGCCGTTGTTGTTCCACCTTGAGGCGCCCGCTTGGAGCTGGATGAGGCGCCCGCCTGGGTTGTTGTCGTCATCTTCTGCATCATATCTCCCACATGAATTTCAGTTGCAAAGAATGCATTTGATAGAGAAACTAATTTCCCTGCACAAGATCTGTAAAGAAATGCCAGCTCATATCAAAGGTAATTGTTACACGAATCTAAATTATGTATTAATACCTTGAAAGAATTTAGGCTTGCACATTTGTAGCAAAACAATCAATGGCTCGCTAACACTTGTTTCTATGTGGGAGAGTATTTTATCAGCATAGTCTCCCCATAATGTGCAATTTATCTTGCTTTTGTTGCAATTTCCATGCTATTAGTATTAATAAGTTATAAATAACAGATTTGCAAACTACTCTATGTATGAAAATAATGAAAGGAAAAGATTCAGATTTACCTGGTATCTTCCAACTCTATTTCAACAAACTTTGATCCAGACATGTATTTAAGAGATCCTTTTCCAATCACTCTATCGATCACATCTGAAATTTTAAAAGTAACTATGCTTCTAAACGTAGCAAGTATTTCTACATTAAATAAAAATAGAATTTTCACATGATTTATTGAAATACAATTTTGTTAGGTTTATTACCTATTAATCCTGCATTACCAACAATTTCAAGTGCAGCTATTTGTTGAAACGATATTAGTTTGAACAACTTCTTTGGAAAATTCTTGTTTCCAACTGAGAAGACATTTGTTGATGGCATAAACATGATTAAACCTACACCATTTAATTCAATTGATTTGATCTTAAAGAGTTGTCAAAGCTTGTAACTGCAACGAGAGGGATAGGGGTTATGGATTTTGAAAGAAGAGAATGGGAGATGAATGCAATATATAGAAAAAGGAGGAAAAATAAATGCTAACCTCAACATCAACTAAAAGCAGCTCAAGAGAGGGAGGAATCTTCAGATCATTTTCAGGTTTTATTTTCCACTTTAGTGCCAATATTACCTTAATCAACCAAAATCTGATCTCCCCTTTCGAATGTCTTTCTTTCAATAGAGTAGTTAAAGATATTTTATCTTCTTCGGCCGGGAATAATGCAAAGTGTTTGAAAATTATTGAAAAAAGATGAAAAGGAACAGAGTTTGAAGAAAAAACGTTTTATAAACAGAAGGAAAAAAAGGGTTGATATTCCCATTTATTAAATTGATGTCAAACATAAATAGTTTTATTTCTTTATTTAATTGACAAAGGCAAGTTAATTAACATTTTATTTTTTTAATTTTAGTGTGCATATACGTGGGAAAGACCAAAGGGTGAAATTTATTACATATTTTTATTTGTAATAAAATTTTATTTACAACACTTTTTCACATTAAATATTTTCATATTTCATAATGGCTGTATACATTCCATTGTCTATATTCTAGGCGCCAAAACTGGAATATTTAATAAATGTAGTTTTATAAATAATTTTATTCCTTTATTTAATTGATAAAGGAAAGTTAATTAACATATTTTTTTATTTATTTTTAGTGTGCAGATACATGGGAAAGACCAAAGGGTGAAATTTATTACATATTTTTATTTGTAATAAAATTTTATTTACAACACTATTTCACATTAAATAGTTACATATTTCATAATGACTGTATACATTTCATTGTCTACTTTCTAGGCGCCAAAACTGGAATATTTAATAAATGCAGTTTTAATAAGTGACTGTATACATTCCATTGATATGAACTGTCATTTATTTACAATTCATGTGTGGCGGGTCATTTAATTATAGTTTCTAGTTATAAAATTCAGTTTTGGCGCCATATTTCCTTTTTTAGCAAGTGTGCTAGTGCACTTGTGTCATTATATAGTTATAGATAGATTAATCACCTAATTTATCTAATCCATCGGTCAGAGTCGTCAAACTCTCAACTTTACCAACATTTTGGTTAAATACACCAAGTTCTCAGCATTATTAATGTTTCATATCATTACTCTATATTGCATGTAAACTATATAGTGCCAAATGTTTGGCCGATTGATTTTTTTTCGAAAGCGACCTCTTCTATCTATGGCTCTCAAACTTGGGTTGAGCTTTCCCTATTGTTGATAGCCGACTCACTTCTCTTTGCCAATGTATAAGTATGGTTTTTCCTAAAAAAAAAAATCATTAAATTGTCCCTTTTATGACATACTCCTTCGTCTCATTTTAAATTAGACGATTTCCTTTTTGGGTCCAACCTAAAAGTTCTAAATACCCCACACCCCTATTAACACACTTCACGTAGAATGGAGAGAGCGCCTTAACGTTTCTAGTTAAACTTTTGGGGCATGCCCTTTAAAATGAAAACGTAAGACTAAGTCCATTAAAGAACTCTTTCTTGGATTGGGGCACAAAAGACAAAGAAGGAAAATGAAAAAAAAAAAAAAAAAAAAAAAAAGAAAAGAAAGCAAACGACCTTGCCCGATCTATGCCTGTCAGCCGACATAGGGGCGGGTCTTTCACTTTTCCATCCAAGTAATACACATGTCACAATATGATTGGAGCAAAGATATTTCTAATTATCCCTTTTAATATATATCTAAAATAATTGTAAATGAATATATTTTTTATAAAAAAAAACACCAAATTTTTTTATTTTTCATCCTCTATAAATAGAGACTAGTTTGAGATTTTTTAGACACAATCATGAATCCAAATTTTCAGTTTTTTTTCAAATCCTAAGGAATATGGCAATTCTCAAAATTATTCAAACACTCAATTTTATTATAACTCTCAGAATTCTATAAACCCTCAAAATATTTCAAATTTCGAAAATGATCCAAAGTCTCAAATTTCTCCGAACCACAACAACTTCTTTCCTACATCCGACAATGTCCAAAGCTCCCAAAATATTTCACGAAATTTATTTCAAGATTTTGAACAAACAAACACAAATACTCAAACAGACCCAAAGGCTGTGAGTTGGCTTGTAAAAGAAGACGTAGCTCTAATGTCGAGTTGGATTTTTGTAAGTGAAGATAGTGTGCGTGGAAATAATCAGAAGAATGCTGTGATATGGGCACGAGTGGCAAAATTGTTCGAAGACGCTCGCATGGAGAATCCAGAAGAAATACGCAAAAGAAATTTGCAAATGATTAAGAGTCGTTTTAGACGACTTAGCGAGAGCGTGAACAAATGGATTGTTGCATATAGGGAAGCATATGATCGCAAAAGGAGTGGAATGAGCAAGAAAGATAACGAGGCAGAAGCTCACACAATTTAGGAGGCCGGTGGTAGCAAGTTTACTAATCGCCGTAAGAAAAAAAAACCCACAATAGAGTGGTAGAAGAAGTGGAAGAAGAAATAGAAGAAGATGATGATCAACATTTTCAATACTCTACTCAACGAGTAGCTAGCTTAGCCACATATATGACTAACAGGGAACATCTTCGTAATAGAGATGCTCATACAATACTTAAAGATGATTTGATTGAGCACATTTGGCAAAAATTCGGCGAAGATGATTAATTATGTAATTTTCATTTCATTTCATGTGTTGTAATTTTATTTTTGTCATGTATTTGTAATATTTTAAGTTTAATTTCAAGTTGAATTTTAATTTTGATTGATAATTTTTATTAAGTGATTTTTTTTGCGATTATTATAAATTTAATAGTTAAATATATTTTTATTAATTTATTACAATATTAGAAAAATAATATAAATTAAATATTGATAATATATGGTAAATTAAATAAAAGATAATTTAAAGAGATATTATAAGTTAGGTTGAGTTGGGTTGCTAATGAAGGATAAAAAGAAAAAAAAGTTGAATTGTAAATATAAGTTGGGCAAGTGAAAAAAAAAAGAAATAATATTTAATTATTGAATTGGATAAGATTACTGATGGCCATAGTCTAAGTCTGATGGCCTGTTTGGTAACCAAATTAATATCTTAATTTGGAATACTTTAAGAGATTAAAAAATTAAGCTTGTTTGGTAAGGTAAATTCGAATCACTTAAATAATTAAGATTGTCTTAAAAAAGGCTATTAATTTTAAGTGGGCAAGGAGCAGCTTAACAAGGTAAGAGGTGGAAAGAATGAGAAAAAAAGGAAATGAGTTCAAATTCACACATCAACATATTTTATTTATTTATTTATTGTTACTTCTTTTTGTTGAAATATTTTTTCTTTTCATACAAATTATATTTGACCAAGTATGAAAATATAATTTTTTTAATATTAACATTTAATAATATTTTTATTAAAGTATCATTATATAATTTTTTTATTATTTGTCAACATTTGTGATCATATTTACCAAACTAATCAAGATAAATATTATTATGGGATAAAGAAAGTACAAATAAAAATATTTAAATATTATAAGATTAAAATTTACTTATAATAATAATAATAATAATGTATACTCCCTCCGTCCCACGTTAGTTGAGGCTAACTTTTTGGGCACACCAATTAAGGAAAAGTAAATGAGAGAAAAAGTAAAAGAAAATGTTGTGAGTATGAAGAATTAAATAGGAGAGAGAATGAGTGAGAGGAATAGTTAAGAGAGAGAATGTTGTGAGTGTAAAAGTGAAATAGGAGAGAGAATGAGTGGGGTAAATAGTGAAGATTCCTTTGCCATTTTGGGCAGTCTCAACTAACGTGGGACGGCCCAAAAGGGAAAGAAGTCTCAACTAACGTGGGACGGAGGGAGTATGTCAATAATAAATTTATTTTATTATAAAATCATAAATATTATTCATATAATATTTTAAATGTTGAGTTGAAATTCTGAAAATTCAGATGTAAGTGGTTTGTCATTATCAAACAAACTTAAGTTTTCAAAATTCAGCAACTTAATAATTTCAGCTCTTAATTTTCACCTCTACATTTTCAGAACTTAATTTTCAGTTTTATCAAACAGGCCCTACGTTTGGTTGGAAGGAAAGTGGGGAAAAGGAATGGAAAACTCCCTTTTTTCCATTCATTTCCTCTGTTTGGTTCAATCTTTTAAAAAAAAAAAATCCGAAGGAAAGTTGAATTCCTTCAAATTTTTTCAAATGAAGGAATTCAACTTTCCTTCACAAAATTAATGAAAAGTTCAATTCCTTTGGCAATGGAAGTTTTTTTTTTTTTTGACCAAAATACCCACAAACCCTACCCACCCCTACCCCCTACCCAGCCCCTACCCAGTCCCACCCAGCCCCTATGCCCCACCCCCACCCTACCCCCCACCCCCCAACGAAATTTTTTTTTTAATTTTTTTTTCTGCCTACTCTCCCCCCCACCCTACCCTACCCTACCCTACCCCCACCCCCACCCCCCACCCCCACAAATTTTTTTTTTTTTTTTTCGCCTACCCTCCCCCCCACCCTACCCCCACCCCCACGATTTTTTTTTTAATTTTTTTCTGCCTACCCTCCCCCCACCCCCACCCTACCCCCACTCCCCACCCCCCACCCCCCACCCCCACCCCCACAATTTTTTTTATTTTTTCGCCTACCCTCCCTCCCCCACCCTACCCCCACCCCACCCCCACGAAATTTTTTTTTTTTACTCATTTTGCATACTCCCTACCTACCCCCACCCCCCTCCCAAATTTTTTTAAAAAGGGTAAATTGGTCATTTTATATGCTTTCATTTCATTTTTATAATTTATATTTTCAAATTAAACATGATTTGTCAAGAAATTGAATGACAATTCCATTCCATTCCGTGTCAACCAAACGAAGGGGATTAACCAGTTTTTTTCCATTCCAATTCCTTATGAAATTCAATTTCATTGACAATTTCATTCCTTCACTTTTTTTTTTCCACCGAACCAAAGGCCCCCTATTATGAATAGTCCCAAGAAAATCCGAACGAGTTAAATTAACCACCACCCAAACCAGAGTCTTCATTTCATCTCTCTTCTCCCTCCCTCCCTCCTTCAGCAGCTACCTATGGCTTCCATATCGTCATCCCTAACTCCCGTATCTAACCTTTCAAAATTCCGCGAAAGTTTCGTCAATATCTCTCCTCAGTTTCATTCATCATCATCTCTTATTTCATCTTGCCGCTCCAAGGCCGTTTCTTGTTCAGTTAGTAGATATAGAAGCCAATTTTCAGTTCTAAATGCCGTGAAAGAAGAATCAGCTACGATTGTTTCTGAAACGAAACCTAGAAGTTCTACTAAGCTAGTTCTGGTGATCGGCGGCACCGGAGGCGTCGGTGCGCATTCTTGATACTTCAATTTTTTTCCTTTAATTAATTTACGGAGCATCATTTTTAAATATCACGTACCTGAATTAGGGCAGACAAATTTTGCGCATTTGGGCCCACTATGTGATGATTATTTGCCAGTATCATTTTGAGCATTATGTTTATTGCATCTTATCGAGACAGATTGATGGAAGTGGTGTACGGAATTCATGAATGTCAAATGTTTTCTGGGACCGTAATAGACTATATTCAGATGTCCATGGGCAAGATACTCAGCTTCACTACTCGAGCGGGAGACAGTAGTTTGTTTCTTAGCTTCCGCTCCCTTTTACTCCTCCTTCATTATATTGTGATAATCTTTCTGCATTCACATTGCTCGCAATCCGGTGTATCATGCTCGCACTAGGCACATTGAAATTGATTCATTTTATTCGTGAGTTGGTCACTCGTGGTTTTCTTACGTTACATTATGTATCTACCGATGATCAACTTGCCGATATTTTCACAAAATGTTTGTCTAAACTATGGTTTCAAGCACTATCAGTCAAGCTACATTTTCCCTACGCTTTTCTAGCGTGAGGGAGGGTATTAGACATATTATACGGTAGGGTGTATTTAGGAATATATATCATTGTATTTTTGGGTTATTATTGTAATCGATTGTATCTGTAATCTTACTGTAGGATTGAGTTATAGTTACCTAGTATACTTCTACTTGGGTTATTGATGTATATATTGTAATCTTCATTTATCAATGAAAGACACGGAAAAATATTCCCTAACGCCTCCGTCTCATGTTTCTCCTTGGCGATATGAATTTCCACATACTCTTCATGAACAACCCTCTTATATATATTTTCTCTCCCCTAAGATGAACACATACACACACTCCTCGCTCATGGCTAGGGTTGTAGGAGTGCCTCTCATGACATCTCCTAGGTCCCCTTGCCCTCACCTTGACACTATTTGTGGCTCTCTTATGTATCCTAGCTCTCTCCATCAAGCACACAATACAATGGTCGAAACTATGTTTATATAGGTGTACAAGAAGCCCTAAATCTATTCGTAGTCGAAATCCTGTTCATAATAGGAAACTAGACCTGACTTGCTCTATACGTTCGTGCATGATCGTGCGCCTATTTTTGCACGACCGTGCAAGCAATTCAGATCTTCAGCTCTCAGATTAATGCTCTTGCACGACCGTGCAAAGTCCTATACACGGCCATGTCAGTCCTCTGCTGATTCTCCCCGATTCCTCCTCTCTTGAACACTTCTATCCCAACTGGAATTTCTCCATGGTTTAGACTCCTTCTCCGCCTTCGTTCCCCTGTTGGTTTAGACTTATAATCCAACAATCTCACACCGGAGACTAGAACCAGTAAACCATAGTAACTTACCTGTCAAACTCCCACCTAGAGAATGATCTTCCTCATTGTACCTTGACAACGCCGAGCATTAAGCTCCTACCCAAGCTTTCGCTCAAGTACTAATGCGAGCTGAAATCAAGCGACGCTTCAACCTCTCTTCTGTGATTCTTCTTGCCTCTCCGAATCAATTGCTCCTATGACCTCTTGCAAGTCCGCCTTCGCCTTCTCACTTCAAACCCACTTTCCTCGCGATGCCTCTCATTGAAACATTGTATCCCCCTGTGTCTTTCATCGACTCGTGGTCTTTCTTCGCTCTTTGTTAGTACTGCGACTTATTTTCCTTGTTGACCAACTATGAGTGTGCATCTCCCCCCTAACATGCCGTTCATTGATATATCTCTTTTTTCCACAAAGAGTTCTTTGACTCGCCCCTAAGCTCCCACCGGAGCTTGTGATGTTGTTGCAGACAGTGTACAACATCTTCTTCCCTCTCCCATCCCATGAGCTACTACCGCCGCTCCTCTGTCGTTATGGAAGAAGTCCTCCTCTTCTCACATAGCCAAGCGACTTATTTCACTTTTCTCCGCGCTATGTGTGCCCTGACTCGCATGTGTCATCTCCTTGCGACCATTCACCGATTTGTTCTTTCGAAATCGCCTTGATTATCCGAATCTAACACCCATGAAATATCTGACCGCTCTCCTTCTAAGATTAATGCAACCGCGACCTCCATCTCCTCTTATTTCATATCTTCCACTCCGTCGCTCAAATTTTCACTAAACAAATTTCTCTTTTGGCGATATCTCTCCAACCCAAGTTGACCGCCCCAAAATCCCTCGAATACCATGAGTCTGTGCCATGTTTCATGATCCTGATTGAATTTCTGCAACCACCTTACAAATTCTTGCAATCTGAACCATAAGAATCTGCTCCCTCATGCATCTATGCATCTGAATATTCCGGATCTATGCAATTGAACCTTGATTTTCTGCAGCCTTTTTCAATCAAATCTAGGCATCTATCCGATCTCCCCTCGGAGCTCTGATACCACTTGTTGGAGATTTGGGTTACCATGTATCCGTATATCCCATACTAGTAGTTCTAACATGGGGAGAATAATCAACATGTAGTATACGAAAGAAATAACATTCAAGTTTGGTAACCCAGTTCGTCAAGGCAAGATATACATTATAATCAATATCTGATGGTAGTTACAACTTTGCACATTCAATCACTAAGATCTAAGCATGGCTACTCTACACGGACAACCCTCTCATATAAATCTTCTCTCCCCTAAGATAAACACACACACCTCGATAATAGCTAGGGTTGTAGGAGTGCCCCTCATGGCATATCCTAGGCCCCCTTGCCCTCTCCTTAACACTATTTGTGGCTGTCTCATGTGTATCCTAGCTTCTTTGTCAATCACAATACAATGGTCGAAACTATGTTTAAATAGGTGTATAAGAAGCACTAAATCTATTTGTAGTCGAACCTGTTCAAGAAAGAAAACTAAGCCTGACTTGTTCTTCCCGGCCGTGCACCTATTTTTGCACGGCCGTGCAAGCACTCCAAATCTTCAGATCTCAGATTATTGCTCTTGCACGACCGTGCAAACTCCAATGCACGGTCGTGTCAGTCCTCTTTGGCCGATTCTCCCCTTTTTCCTCCTCCTTTGAACACTTATATCCCAAATTGAATTCCTCCAAGATTTAGACTACTTCTCCGCCTTCGTTCACATGATGGTTTAGATTCCATAATCCAACAGGAAGATGTATTTTAAATCATCGCACCCCACACTCCCCTTACCAGATTTGTTTCCTTTGTCTCTAGTCAACCCGCCCGTCAGTCCAGCCATGCTGCTTGAAGATATCTTGAGCATGATATTCCCCTAAAGCTCATCATCTATAGCTGTTCTGGAGTCCTTGAATCTTAAACACTATATAAAGAGCATTGGATTTGGCTTTGAGCTTCCTGAAAACGGCGTTTCTGTCCTAGATATCTTTGGATGACATTGTTTAAATTGACGAAAGGCATTCACTCTCTCCTCATACCGACGAATGCAAGCACCTCAATTGGGGTTCATTCTTTCAATTTTTTTACATCAGACAATTAGGCATTTATGTTTGGGTTTGAAACCCCCAAAGTGAGTTCGAAACAGAAATAGGAGATGAAGGGGTGTGGGACGGGTTCAGACGGGGATGATAGTGGGGGATTGGAGAGGAAGGGGGTGCAACGAGCGGAGGAAAGAGAAGTGGGGGTAGGGAAAGGGGATCCAGGCTGAAGAAGATGTTGGGAAGGGCAAGGCTTTCTGCAATTAAGAGAGAGAAAAGGGTGAAGACGAAGGGTTATTTAGTTTTTTTTCAATAACTATGAATTAACGAAATATAACAAATTTGAAGGAAGGTTAGTAACATGAGGTTACATGACCAACTTTTGTTAAATTTTTAGTGACTTTATTGTCGTAGTGAGCACATTTGAAATAACGTGAAAGTTCAGTACCCCTGACATTTCAAAAAAAAGTTAAGCAATCACATTGAAAATTGGCCAAAAGTTCATTTACCAAAAAATGGTTTTTGCTATATATGTAAATGCAGTGTAAACTTTATTGATGAACGTGTCTAGATTGCAACAAGTTCATGGTCATATAAGATATACGGGTAAACATTAGAGTGGTTGAGCTCATGCCTACAACCTATGTGAAACTCTTGTTTCTTTACATACAACGGAATTACTAGTAAAAAGACACTGTTGTATGTCTATAAATCTGAGTACTACTCTTGCTGTCCCAAAATGAATGATCATTTTCTTCTTATCCAAAGTAAGAATGAAAATTCATTGTGGGACGGTGGGAGATCTTGATCCCTTCTTCTGTAATCATATGTGTCTTAATATGACATTGTGGACATCACTACATTACTCTCTGTGCAGGACAATTAGTTGTGGCATCGCTTCTCGATCGGAATATCAAAACACGCCTATTGCTTCGAGATCCGGAAAAAGCAACTACCCTATTTGGTAAACAAGAAGAGGAGAAATTACAGGTCTGGTTTCAATTGTATAGGTTTTTGAGAGTCCATTTAGCTCAGCAACAAATTGATTTCTTTACGCCCTTCCCTTAACACGTGAAACAAAATTCTTGCTTGAAAATTTGCTGTCTTCTCTCAGGATGTTAAATTGTATACTTAAAAAGGGATTTCAAAACTTGATAGGTGTGGAAAGGAGACACTCGTAACCCAGGGGAGCTTGATCCATCAACATTTCAGGTTCTTATACTGATTAGATTTATATTTTCTCCTCCTTTCCCTTCACCTTTTTGGAAATTTTAATATGCTTCTATGCCAAAAGTATCGTTTTTAATGCTATAATATTTAACATAAAAATCTTGACTTATAGGATGTGACTCATGTTATCTGCTGCACGGGAACCACAGCATTTCCATCAAGGCGATGGGATGGGGATAATACTCCTGAAAGAGTAGGTCTGGATCATAATGGTGGCCAAAATTTTGTTTTGAGCATAGTTGACTAGTACATATGTGCTTTCTTATCCTTTATCTTATCAATATGATTGAAATTCTTTTGTGGCACAAGAACCAATCTGAGCTGACTGAGAAGTACTAGGGATCTGAACGAGTACAAGGGATCTAAAACTTGGAATAACCTAAATTTTGCTGCATAAAGAAGTTGTAGATGTTGCTAACTGAAGTTAATTCCAAGAAAATCTTGATTCAAAAATGGCAAAGTCTCTTGGTAAGGTTCCACAGGTTATGCTCAGATTTTGTTGCCATGCCATGAGAAGATTTCCTTGAATGACAATGATTTATTATATGTTATTTTCAATGTTATTGTTTAAATGTTCAGAGGATGAGCCGTCATTGATGTTTATTCACATAAAAGGCTTTGTAGAGATAGGACACGCATTATATGTTTCACTTGATATAATGAAAAGACCAAAGTCAAGTTGGAATAGTTTTATTCTTCACATCTACTTGGCTAACATATCATATACTCCCTCCGTCCCATAATATTGGTTACTTATTTCCCTTTTGGGTGTCCCAGAATAATGGTTACTATCCCAAAATGTCAATGAGACCCACTTGCCACACTCACAACAAAGTCATCCTACCCTACTTTCTTTCTCCTACTTTACTTTTCATACTCACAACCCTTACCTTTTTCTTAATCCTCGGACATTCAATTTTAGTAACCAATATTATGGGACCAAGGGAGTATATGATAGACTTTACTGTGATCATCCTCCCTTTGTTTAACAAAGCAGTCACATTTTTTTTCTAAACTCAACTTGAATCTTTCCAACTGAAGATTTTATTGGGGATATAATTGGTTTTCCAATAATAGAAAAACATGTGGATTATTGCATTTATTTTAAAGTCTTTCTCCCCACAATTAAGTAAGCATTTATCAAATATCATTTCAGGAAATGGCCAAGTCGATTTCAGAAAGGTAAAATGTGACATGCTTTTTATTGGATTGAGGGAGTAGATAATGTAGATCAAAAGGGTCTATAATCCTGGATAAAGTATTTCTGCCATTGTTTAGTGTATCAATTATAGGTGTCCCGAATGCCTTCAATGCCGTTGACTTCTCATTGTTTTTTGAAGATTGGGAAGGAGTGAGAAATTTTGTGTCAATGCTGCCTCCATCAGTGCAAAGAGTTGTCCTTGTCTCGTCAGTTGGAGTCACCAAGTCTAGTGAACTACCCTGGAGGTATGACTACTACTCGACTAGAGGTGAAGCAAAAAGAGCTTTACGCACACACGCAGACACTTACTTTATGTATTCCCAATTTCCCATATGGCAGCGTTGGAGTGATTTAATCTTGTGAAGACATAAATATGATTTAAGTTAATTCAAGTACTTTTAATGCAAATACAACTACTTAACCTGTTTTTTTTTTTCTTTTCACAAAACTGATCAGTGCTATGTCTTGCTCTTGGTTATCCCTATACCCTACTATCTAAAAATCCACTTTTCACTTCAGCGTTAACGCTATGCTTTTTTCATCATCAAGGACAATGTTTGACATGCTGCTGTTGTATTTAGGTCTCAGAAGTCTGCAACTGTCTTTGTAACAAGTCATAGCTATGTGCATGATTACATCAATAATAAGGAAGTGGTTCTTCATGCTTCTTCATCGTTTTGATCATTAGATATCTCAAGAGTCTAAGTAGATTTTAAACTGCAACCAAAATATTGATGTTTGTTTGAATTTGTTAGGCAAAACTCATATTTTGGTCACTGAACTTTTGGCCATTATCAGTGATCACTGAACTCTTATTATTTATTTTTTTCAAATGTTGTCACTTTCATCACTGAACTTTGACACTATTTCAAATGTGCTCACTCCATCCAAAAATGTAACGAACGTTAGCATGTGCCCTCACGTTGACTAATCTCCGTTACATTTTTTTTTAACATTTCGTCACATTTCGCAAACCCATTCTTACCACCACCCCGTTGCGCATAAAATTTCAAAAAAAGAAAAAAACAACATACACATGTATAAGTCTATAAGATCATCCCTGCAAATTTCGCACATTTCGATTCATTACACAAATCCTAAGATTCAGAAACCTGATTCGATTACTCAAAAGGGTAAAACTGAGACAAAAACCCTTACACACAAGCACGAACATGAACACACACACCCACCCAACCACAAACACGAACACACACAGTAGAGAAGAACTTCGACTACAGATGAGAAACCCAGATTTAGATCTGACAAGCCTAGCCGTCGATGTCGGTATATTAGATGGGACTTTTGATCTTTTAATCGTTAGAGAGGATCCCGGTCCTCAGTACTCGAAGACGGTCTTATAGCATACCCGTCCAATTTCATTGCCAGTTTGCCTCGTAAATAAGCTCAACTTTGGCGAGGGAAGGCTTTGATTACTGGATCCGCCTCTTCCCTGAGGTCAATTGAAATTGGATGGTGACTACATGCATTCCGTTGCACGGGATTCTGTAACAGCAAAAAGGAACAAGGGAGAAGAAGAGGTGCATTTGGGGAGGGAAGATTGCGGCGCAACAGGGGAGGGAGAAATGGAGGGCCGACGAGAGAGTGATGAATGAGGTGGGCATCATTTTTACAGAAAGAGAGTGTGAGAGGAGGAAGGGGTGTTTTAAAATAAGGTTTTTAGGGTTAAGGGTAAAATGAAGTTTGGGGGTTTACTTAGTAATGGGTTTTAAGGGTCAACTTAGTAAGGTGGTCAACTTAAGAAAATGTGTAACAGAAGTTAATCACACGACGAACTTTTGTTAAGTTTTTTAACATTTTTTTTGACGGAATGAGCACATTTGATAATGTAGAAGCTCAGTTATGATATTTCAAAGACAAAAAGTTTACTGATCACATTGGAAAATAGTCAAAAATTCAGTGACCAAAATATGGGATTTGCCAATTTGTTATTTTGGTTGTCGTATGATGTGCGGCTATTGTTGGTTTGAGTCGGTGTTTGTTATCGCTGATGCCTAGGACATAACATCTGAGATGATGGCTAAGTGAATTTGGTGGAATCTCTCGAATACAATTTCACTTAGGAGTAGAGAGGATAAGTGGAGGACCAGCGGTTTAGACTAAGTTTATTAGGCCCAGATTTCTGGGTTTAATTCAAGACATGGGATCAGAATAAACTTCAGAGCTTTCTTGTATGTTATGTTCCATGCTTTTTGCTGTGGGGTTACTTACTTATTATGTGGGAATGTTGGACAGCTTAAGAGAAGATTTAGCGTGAGAAAAAATCAAGAGGAAGAGATAGATATATAGATAAGTAAAACCTTGTGTTGGTATTCAGTCAATTTGGACCAACTTGTAGGAGTAAACACAAAATCATTAGGATTTTCTGCATGTATTTATATAAAATAATTTAGCCTTGTATGTCTCACAATATAACTGAAGGTTAGTACCGGATCACAGATGCATTTTAGTGTTTCAATAAGGAGACATGCTCTTGAACAAAATGTGACCTTCATTTTGGGACAAACAAAAGTAGAATAAATGGGAGTACAAAATACCTTGTGTAGGTATATAAAGCTAAACTAATATCAATGCATGTGATGTTTATTTTACTATTCTTGAGATTGTCAACTATCTGTTTTCTAACTCTAAGTTGTTACCTTACTTTCTAGCATCATGAACCTTTTTGGTGTTCTCAAGTATAAGAAGATGGGAGAGGATTTTGTTCGCAATTCTGGTCTTCCATACACAATAATCAGGTATGTAATACCTAAGTTTGTTACTTTTCAGAAAATATTAAAAGTTGTGAGTTTATCATCATCAACTAGACTAGATGGGGAAGGAAGACTAAACCTAATGTAGATATCAGTAATAAAGGTATACTCCCTCCATCCCAGTTTAAGCTTCGCCTTTTACCCAAAATGGTGTCCCATTACAAGCTTCACCTTTCCTAAAATAGCAAAATTTGTGGGCCCCATTTGTCAGTATCACTCACACACTTCAATTATGGGCCCCACTTGTCATTCCCACTCACTTAATTCACTCACAACCTTTTTCCTACTCACATTACTTTTGAATATAAATAACACTTGTTTTTAATAATTTTTGTGCAAAAAAATAAGGATGAAGCTTAAACTGGGATAGCGGGACTATATTTTTTTCTACAGGTAATAAAGATATACTTCCTCTGTCCTAACTCAATATGCACACTTACCCGTTTGGATGGTATTGTTGTTAAGTCCCACTTCCTAAAATGAAAATAATTAATTATTATCATATTAACCCAACCCCAATGGTCTTACTCACACATTTAAATTGTGGGCCTCAATTGTAAATCCCACTCAATTATCATACTAACAACTCACAACATATTTCCTACTCACATTACTTTAAATATATATACTCCCTCCTTAATACCCGTGCTCAATACTCTCTACTTAATTCCAGTGCTCAATAGTAAATGTGTATATTGAGCTAGGACAAATATATATAGATTCTTAGAATACTAGCCTGCAATCAAGAAAGAGAGGATAAGCAAACAATAATACACCAGAGAAAAGGTGAGAGAGAAGGTAGACACGTGGCTTGCTATTAATGAGAAATTCCCAACATAATTTTACCATGTTATTGTATTACCTAATAATGGGGTGTTCTATCTTAACTAAAGGTCTCGGGTTTGAGCCTTGGGATTGTTGCATCGTTAAAACTTTGTTGGTAGAGCTTTGCCGCCCTTGTGGTCCTACCTGTGGCTCGAACAAGATTAGTTGACATCCAATGTGATGTTCAGATACTGGGATATTGGATACTGATGGTTCCGAAAAAAAATATATGTATATATACTTGTTGTATCAGTGATCCTACTAATTAGTCTTTATATTAAGGAGATAAGCACAAATAAAGTAAAAAATCTTATATAATAGTTGGAATATTTATCTACCTAAAAATAATGAAATTCAAATCTCGTTTGAGATTGCACCACGATTGCGAGATATGCGGAATTACGAGGATTATGTGCCGCTTACACCCCTCAAGCTAAGCGACACGGGTGCGAACTACTGCTTGTCGGAGAGTAAGCTAAGGCGTGGTCGG
Source organism: Adenophora triphylla var. japonica (assembly GCA_022495995.1). Classification (NCBI taxonomy): domain Eukaryota; kingdom Viridiplantae; phylum Streptophyta; class Magnoliopsida; order Asterales; family Campanulaceae; genus Adenophora; species Adenophora triphylla. The sequence continues at coordinate 443,386 of JAFEMH010000934.1, forward strand.
GAGAGACCCTTCATGAACATGTCTGTGAGCTGCTAGGAGGTTCCGACGTGATAGAAGCAAAGGAAGCCTTGTTGGTGAAGATCACATACAAAATTTAAGTCGATTTCAACATGTCGAGTACGTGCGTGGAAAAGTGAATTACACGACATATGAAATTTAAGCCTTGTTGGTGAAGATTACATACAAAATTTAAGTTGATTTACCGGAATGTGATATCGGGATGTGTAAATATCAAATACTGAAATTCGCCTACCATAATGTGATAAGTGGTCACATTGGCAATGGGATCACCACCTAGAGCTAGAGCTGAGAGATGTGAACTAGGAATTAGAGGTGTGGTGGCTGATTTACAACCCTCCATCTTAAACTTGAAAAGGGAGATTCAAGGCATTCCGCGCTTGACTGATAATGAGAGAGGAATTCGAGCAGCAATGAGTCGCAATTCCAAGAAAGACACCAAGTTGACAAAGATGGCGACTTTCAAAAGTTGCACATATATTGTCAATAACACTTGAGAGCTCGTGTGATGAGAAAAGGCGGTGATGATAAAGTCATCCACTCAAACCTAAGTAGCCACAATGGAGGACCAAGAGTGATGTATGAAGAGAGAATGATTTACTGTTGAAGAAACTGACAGAGAAAAAGAATTCATGTGACCGCTAGAACCAGGAACGGGGTGACTGTTTCAAGCCATAAATGGACATGTGTTGGCGGCATACATGATTAGGGAAGTCGGGATGAATGAAACCGGGGGGTTGAGCCATGTAAACCCCCTCCTGAAGGATGTTGTTTAAGAAGGCTTTCGGACGTCAAGCTGTCGAAGAGGCCAAGAACAAGAGTGATAGCAAGGAGTGTGCGAATGGTGCGACGGGACAAAGTCTCATTGTAGTCTACACCTTTCTGTTGTGTAAATCTCTTGGTAACAAGGCGAGTTTTATGGCGTTCAACCGTGCTACCGGCTCGACGCTTAATTTTGAAGATCCACTTTCTTCAAACAACATTCATGGATGGACTACAAGGAACCAAGATCTATGTCCCATTTTTGTGCATGACAGCTAATTCATCTTGTATTGCAATATTCCAATGAGCATGTGGTGTGGAATGCTCGAGAGTTTTTGGTTCAAATTCCAACGAAGCTAGAAGTACCGCGGAGAGTGCAGAAGGCAACATATGATGACCATGGAGAGATTGCACATCACGATACCCTCGAGGAGGTGGAGTTGAGTAGCTGGGGAAGTCCATATGGTCACAAGGAACTGGGTTGTTGGAGTAGTGTGTGGGGTCTGGAGGTGGGGTGCCAGAAGAGGGCCCAAATAAAGACCCGACCCGAGGAGACAAGGGACCAGATAGACCAGGCCAGTGGGGGTAGGCCTAACAAGGGATGAAGTAGCAGTAACTAGGCTAGTCTCCGCGGGCAGCCCAATGGTGATGGGCAAGCGACAATGAGACATATAATGATGGGCCAGAAAATGTAATAGGCTGGCAGTGGCCAGGAGAGACGGGCTGGTTGGGGGGGCACGAGCCAGATGACTGAGGTGGGCCAGGAGCAACTGTTGTGTTGGATTCTTCAAAACAAAGAAATTTCTCATCAAAAGATATATTTCTTGAAATATAAACCCAACCCTACGAATGATCAAGACACTTATAACCTTTCCTCATTTGATTATATCCCAAAAAGACGCAAGTTTAGATTTAGGCATTAATTTATGATGATTATATGGAAGTAAACGAGGAAAGCATAAACATCTGAATGTTCTAAGAGAGCAATAATCAAGAATTCGCTCGACTAATTTTCGATAAGGAGAAATGTAGCTAAGTTGCGCAAAGGAAGACGATTTATAAGAAAACGGCAGGTGAGAAAGCTTCAAGCGAATTTTTTGAGATATATTAAATTGTGCAAGGATACACAATCCTCTCTCAACAATATAACGATCTTTGCGTTCAACAACACCGTTCTGTTGTGGGGTGCAAGGACAAGTAACTTGATGTCTAATACCTTGCTTAGTAAATAAAGTGTAAAATGGTTATTTATGAATTCCCCTCCCCAATCGGTTTGAATAGTCTTAATCGTGTATAGCGTAGATTTTACGAGAGAGTTGATTTTCTGCTTGAACTTTAAAGTTGGGAAAAACTGTAAGAACATACAATTTATTCATAAGTGGAAGAAGTCATACAAATCTAGAAAAGTCTTTCCACGATGGAAAGATAATATTTAAAACTGGAAACAGAAGTAATAGGGGAAGGACCTCACACATCGAAATGCAACATGTCGAGAAGGTTCAAAGAATTAAAGAGACGGGAAACAAATGGCAGACTGCATAATTTACTTAAAGGGCATACATGACAAACTTTTATATTTCAGCAGTCCGTTAAGCAGTATCTTGAATTTATTGTCTAAAGACTTAAATAACTGCTGAGAAAGATGACCATGCCAATATAAGATGTAGCACATTCACCAATGAGATCAAGAGAATTGGGCATGGGTCAGGGTGCGAAAGAACAGCGATAAAAACCGTTTAAGCTTCTTTAATGATCTGTTTGGTCTGGTTGTCCTTCATACGAAACCCAAATGCGTCAAATTAAAAGAAAGAATTATTGTCGAAGGAGAAATGGCGAATAGTGAGTGGAGATTTGTGCAGATTGGGAACACACTAAACATTATTAATCTGAAAAGAACGATTGCAAGAAGAGAACCGGAACTGACTGACATGACTGATTGGCGTTTATGAACCATTAGCAGTAACAAAATTAGTACCAAAATAAGGAGACTTGTATGACATTGGAGTGATTGAAGATGTCATATGATTTGTAGCGCCAAAATCAAGGACAAACTTAATTTGATCCATGGGAGATGAGAATTTAGAGTTGTACATGGACGTAGGAGATGCGGAGAACGCAGCAAAAACATGGTGATCGACTAGAATGGTGGAGTCGGGATCGAACCGCTGTGCTACCATCTTAGAATACTAGCCTGCAATTAAGAAAGAGAGGTGAAGCAAACAATATTGCACCAGAGAGAGAGAGAGAGAGATAGGCGATACACGGCTTTTAATGAGAAAGACCCAACATAAGTCATCCATCGTATTTTATTGAATATATATACTTGTTGTACAAGAAATCCTATCAATTAGTCTATACATTAGGGATATATGCACAAATATAAAGAAAATAATCTAATCAAAATTTTGTAATATTTATCTACCTAAAATAATGTAATACAAATCTTATCTGAGATAGCACCACGATTGCGAAATAAGGAGGATTATGTGCTGCTTACATGGACGAGTTTCGTTTGTGTGTGATGACCTTGCTTTGGACTGAATTAAATTTTACTACAGGATGAGGATACGTGGGTAAGAGTAGGACCCCAAGGGATTAAGATTACAGCTGAGTTAAGTTCAGTACTTATGCTGACATTTCTTTGCATATAGACCAGGAAGACTGACAGATGGACCGTATACATCCTATGACCTGAATACATTGCTCAAAGCTACTGCTGGGGAACGGAGGGCAGTCGTTATTGGTCAAGGTATCTGCCTCATCCTTTTTTCAAATGAGAGAATCTAAAAAAGTCTCTTTATCACATGTATTTCTTTTGATACTTCTAGAAGTTAAATAAATTGTAGATATTGAAGAGTACATGAACCTGCATCGGTTTCATCCTTATGCGTCTTTTTTGTTTACCTTCCTACGCATTATCCCCACCACCTTTCTCTTTTTTTCCTCTCAGTTGAATGTAAATAAGTAAGTGATCAGATGAAAACAATGTTTCAGAAAGGAGCCATATTTATGAACCAAACTTGAACTTTGACACTATTGTACTACGGATGTTTTCTCAAACTATCACTATTGGACAAATTATTTTCCCAAATGTTCTCGTTTGTAAAGTATTTTCCAAAATGTTCTCTTCTCTTGAATTCGCTATTGTTAATAATAAATTCAAAGTTTTGGGACTTTAAATTCCTTATTAGCATAAGCGAATTCAAGGAAAGAGCACAATTTGGTAAAACAAGATCATTTGGATAATACTTTATAACAACATGAAGTGTGACTAAGTGCGTCTAGATAATTGACGGATTTCTAACTTCTTGCGTTTGAAACCTACACTTTAAGTGAATGTACTCTTGTTGTTTATAAACACATTACCAAAATCATTATCTTTCAATAAATGATAGTAGTCCTGAGATCATTTAGACGGTTCAAGAATTCATCAGAAAGATTATTCATCTTTGAAGCATCTCAAAAGAATTTCGGGAGAGAAATAACATAAGTTGGTGATTGAAAATATGAGATAAAAAAGCTTTCTCAGGATATATAGATATAGGTAATAATAATGAGCCAAATTATGTGAGGAAAATTTGTCTTCCAAATGCTAAAGCATTGTCCAAATACATATCAGTCTTACACATATCTGATTTAAGTTCTTACGCCACCCGCTTAATTCCGACAAATATTTGTGGAGAAAAACTTTCCTCTTGGTAACTGAGGTTTGCGTTATGGATTATGTGGCATACTTTTCATGAATTGAAATGTTCATTTATAATTTTGCTTATGCTTTCCTAGGGGATAAACTTGTTGGAGAGGTTAGCAGGATTGTAGTTGCTGAAGCTTGCATACAGGTACTGGATCTCGAGTTCACCCAAGGTCAAATCTATGAAATCAACTCTGTCCAGGTAATTATTCTAAAATGTAATATTCTTTGTTGGGGAGGGGGGGGGGTAATGAATGTAAGTACTTCTTTAATGGCTTCTAAACGAACAGTCCTTGGTGTTTTTTTGATCAATTGATTACCCCTTGTGCATATAGGTTGCCGCCATAGCACGTTTTTTCTTGGGCTAGTCTGCTGCTGTGCTGCAGTGTTTTTGTTTCACCGTTTTTCCTTTAATAGTACTCCCTCCGTCCGTCCCAAAATGAATGTACAAAAAAAATTCAAATTTGCTTTTGATCAAATATTTTTGTATATTCATTTTGGGACATAGGTAGTAGCTATTAGTGCAACATAAATTTTTTAAAGCGCGGCTTCTTATTAATTTATTTGGTAAATCAAATCAAATAAAATCAAAACGTAACTAATCAACCAAATTATAATCATAATGTTGATACATATTTTTTCTTTTGGGGGGTGTGCGAAGTAGTATATCTCATAGGAAATGCAGCACGAAACAAGCTGCTAGTTACTCCTTCTTCTGCCCCAAAATGAATGACAAATTGGAACTTGAAAAAAGATATTGCAAAGAAGAAGGCCAACAATGAAGTCCTGTTGCCTTAGAATAATTTAAATAGCAGCTTTATTTTTGGAAGTGAATGTTAAAAGCAATGGTTGGGACTAAGCTCATGATTCATGTATACATTTATTTATGTTTCTGAAACGCAGGGTGATGGACCGGGTTGTGATCCGCAGAAGTGGATGGAATTATTTAAAGCTGCACAATAGCAATGGTCAGTTACGTAATCTTTCTTGATCATTATAGAAATAGATGTGCAATGTCGTAAATGAAACATACATACATACATGCATACGTAATGCAAATCTGCATTATAGCTCTATTTTTGTCTCTATATATGTATATGGTGGAACATGATTTCTTATCCCATTTCAAAATGATTGATCAACTTGTTGTTTGAAATGATAAACTCAATGATTTCTTATCCCATTTCAAAATGATTGATCAACTTGTTGCATAGACATACATTCATGAGTAGGTACAGGTAGCATTTTTTTTCTTTTTAAATGATCGATGACTTAATTTATTACGATAGTCACATTAACATGACATGAATCTGAATATGAATATCGTTGGGGCGTGTGACAGCCAGCGTAAAAATTTTGTCACATTAACATGACATGAATCTGAATATGAATATCGTTGGGGCGTTTCCTCAGCAGCGACGCGCTACACTTCAAAGACCTGGGTGTAGTGATAAGTATGCAAAGGTTGCTAGGTCGTCGCCCGGAAGCGACGCGCCATCTCTTCGCCCGGGGGTGGTGTCAAATATGCAAGGGTGCTCTACACTTCAAAGACCTGGGTGTAGTGATAAGTATGCAAAGGTTGCTAGGTCGTCGCCCGGAAGCGACGCGCCATCTCTTCGCCAAGGGGTAGGGGGTGGTGTCAAATATGCAAGGGTTCTCGCATTGCGGACGAGTGCGGGTAAAGAAGCTAGTCCATGGTAGGTGTAAGGGTAGTGGGATGCGCTTTGGAACTTGGAACATTGGATCATTGACAGGGAGATCAGCAGAGGTGGTGGAAGTTATGAGGAGGAGGAAGATTCACATAATGTGTTTACAGGAAACTAAGTGGGTTGGAGAGAAAGCAAAAGAAATATCGCTTTGGGGTTTTAAGCTTTGGTACTCAGGAAAGGATAAGGGTAGAAATGGAGTGGGTATCATTATTGATAAGGAGTATATTAATGATGTGGTGGAAGTGTACAGGAAGAGTGATCGAATTATGGGCATTAAACTGGTGATACGTAATGAGATTATAACTATTATTTCCGCCTATGCACCACGTGTAGGGTTGGATGCATCTACTAAACAAGTGTTCTGGGAAGATTTGGAGGAGGTAGTGCAACGAGTACCTAGTGGTGAGAAATTAGTGATTGGTGGTGATCTGAACGGGCATGTGGGGTCTAGTCGACATGGCTTTGAGAGTATACATGGAGGTTTTGGTTTTGGAGAGAGGAATGAAGCAGGAAATAGTATCCTGGACTTTGCGTTGGCATATGACTTGAGTATAATGAATACTTGGTTCAAGAAGAGAGAATATCACTTGGTGTCCTATAGGAGTGGAGGTAATGCGAGTCAGATTGACTTCTTCTTAGTAAGAAATACTTGTAGAAAGAGTTATACAGATTGCAAGGTTGTTCCGGGTGAGAGCACAACAACTCAACATAGACTGGTGGTACTTGATTTTCGAAGTAAAAAGAGAATTTCGAGGAAGAGAAAATCACAGGTAGACCCTAGAATCAAGTGGTGAAGACTTCAAGGGGAGAATCAACCGAAATTTGTAGCTAAGATGGTCGATACCGGTATTTGGTCGGATAATACGGAGGATATGGATATAGATTCGACTTGGACTAAGATGGTACATACCATAAAGGAGGTGGCAAAAGAAGTCCTTGGAGAATCTAGAGGAAATGGCCACCAAGTAAGGACACATCATGGTGGAACGAGGAAGTAAAACAAGCAATAAAGGGCAAGCGAGAATGCTACAAATTATTGGGGAAATGTAGGAGCGACGAGAACTATGAGAAGTATAAGGAAGCTAGAAGAGACGCTAAGAAAGCAGTAAGAGACGCAAGAGCAAAGGTGAATCAGAAACTTTATGATAAGTTGGATACAAAAGAAGGGGAAAAGGACATCTACAGACTCGCTCGTATGAGGGATAAGAGGACACGAGATATTGGATACCATGATGTGTCCTTACTTGGTGGCCCATTTCCTCTAGATTCTAGAAGAGACGCTAAGAAAGCAGTAAGAGACGCAAGAGCAAAGGTGAATCAGAAACTTTATGATAAGTTGGATACAAAAGAAGGGGAAAAGGACATCTACAGACTCGCTCGTATGAGGGATAAGATGACACGAGATATTGGGACGGTTAAATGTGTGAAGGATGTAGACCAAAGAGTTTTAGTCGGGGATAAAGAGATAAAAGATAGATGGAGTTCGTACTTTGATAACTTGTTCAATGGCGGTCAAGAGCAGGATGTTGGAGATTTAAATATCTCTTCGAGTATGGTTAATCGAGATTTTATGCGGAGAATTCGAAAGAGTGAAGTGGAAATGGCAATGAAAAAGATGAGATTGAAGAAAGCCGTTGGACCGGATGGTATACCAATTGAGGTTTGGAGATGTTTCGGGGAGAGGGGAGTAGATTGGTTAACAACGCTATTTAACAAGATATGGAGAGTTAACACAATGCCATTGGAGTGGCGGAAGAGTACTCTGATCCCTTTGTATAAGAATAAAGGTGATGTCCAATTGTGCCAACTATCGGAGGATCAAACTAATGAGCCATACTATGAAACTTTGGGAAAGAGTGATTGCACATAGTGAGAAAAATTGTGGATATTTCGGATAACCAATTTGGGTTTATGCCAGAAGATCGACTATGGAGGCAATATATCTTATGAGACAAACCATGGAGAAATATCGGGATCAAAAGAAAGATTTGCGTACGGTTTTCATTGATTTGGAGAAGGCGTATGATAAAGTGCCAAGAGAGGTACTTTGGTGGGCATTAGCAAAGAAGAGTGTTTCAAAGAAATATATTGATATTATCGAGGACATGTATAATGGAGTTAGTACTTGTGTAAAGACTAGTGTTGAGAAGACCTGAAGAGTTCCCTATAAAGATTGGAGTGCATCAAGGTTCCGCACTTAGCCCCTTTCTTTTGCTTTGATAATGGACGAATTGACGAGGTCGATCGAGAGGATATACCAAAGCTGTATCTTTGTTCGCAGATGATATTGTCGATTGATGAGACAAGAGAGGGTGTTGAAAGTAAATTGGAGTTGTGGAGACACACTTTGGAATCTCGAGGTTTTCGATTAGCGAAGCAAGGCGAATATTTGGAGTGTAAGTTTAGCGAGAGTTGGAAGTAGGGAGGCTGTGGGCGGTCACATTTAATGGAAATATTATCCAAGCTTCGAAGTTTTTCGCTATCTTGGATCCATTATCCAAAAGAATGGAGAATTAGATGGAGATGTGGCTCATAGGATTAAAGCAGGTTGGTTGAAGTGGAAGAGTGCCACAGGGTTTCTATGTGATCGCGGCATGCCCAATAGATTAAAGGAAAAATTCTACCGCACGGCAATTAGGCCGGCATTGCTTTACGGCACCGAATGTTGGGCCGTGTAACAGTGTCACGTGCATAAGATGAATGTGGCGGAGATGCGTATGCTGCGATGGATGTGCGGTCATACAAGAAAGGATCGATTGGGGAATGAGGTGATCAGAGGTAAAGTAGAAGTTGCGCCTATTGAGGATAAAATGAGGGAAAATCGTCTAAGGTGGTTTGGACATGTGAGAAGGAGACCGAGTGATGCACCGGTTAGGAGGCCGGAACAGTGGAGAAATGATAAAATGGCGAGGGGTAGGGGAAGACCCAAACAAACTTGGATTAGAGTAATTGAAAAGGATATGAGTTTACTTGGAGTGGATGAAAGTATGGTGTTGAAGAGGCCGGAGTGGAGGGCAAAAATCCATGTGGGGGGTTGATTTTTTTTCTTGATTTTGATTTTGATTTTGATTTTGATTTTATTTATTTTATTTTATTTATTTATTTTTTTTTTGATTTTGATTTGTATGTTTATTTATTTATTATTTTTATTTATTATTATTATTATTTATTTATTTATTTATTTATTTATTTATTTATTTATTATTATTATTTTTTTCACGATGACATATGAGGATTCATGTTAGCCGACCCCAAATTATTTTGGGACTAAGGCTTTGTTGTTGTTGTTGTTGTTGTTGTAGTCACACCTAAAGTTAAAGTGGGATTTAAATCCCCTACCTTTCATATAGAAATGTATGCCTAATGTCGCTTGAGTTGGAGCTCTTGAGCTCTTTCACTGGCACTGTCACTGTCACACTACGAACATATCCATTTTATTCAAATAGTAACAAGTCAATCCAAAGTAATTAACTCAAGATTGGAAAATGAGAAGTAGGCACCACAAACAAATTATCTTTCTTTGCATTACCAAACCTATTTCCCTCGGTCATGTCAAGTTCTTCAGGCTTCATCCCATCAGGAAGTTCCCAATCAAAGTGATAAAGTAACTGAGCAAGTGGAAACACAACACTAGCTATACCAAAGTTTGTCCCTGCACAATTCCTTCTCCCTGCCCCAAATGGTAGATACTCAAAGTTATGAGTCCCCCAGAAATCAACTAAACTATTCTCAAACCTCTCCGGTTCAAAACATTCCGGATTTTCCCAATACTCCGGATCCCTTCCGAGGGCCCATCCATTGATCATCACCTCAGTATTGACGGGCAATATGTATCCACCGACCTCACATTCTGAACTGCATATTCGTGGTGCTAACAATGGAGCCTGTAACCGTAAACTTTCTTTAATAACTAACTTTAGATACCTCATGTTTTCAATATCATCACTACTTTCCTTATTCACATTTGCCTTTCCCTTGAGAACTTGTCTCACTTCTGCTTGTGCCTTTTCCATAACTCTTGGATTCCTCATTAACTCTGACATAACCCACTCAACTGTAAATGAGATTGTATGACTGCCTCCCACGAACATATCCTGCATATATACATATATTCAACATCAAAGAATATAACTTATTAAGTATCTCTTTCTGAGGAAATGAGTAGTACATACTACTCTTCTTCCGTCCCCGATTTAATGTTCAAAATTCATTTTAAGAGACACTCTGAAAATGTGTGCTTTTTATGCATTTTAATGGCAAACATCCATAAATATGCTTGTTATCCACTTTCTGAACATCTAGTTTTACGATAATAAAATGAATAGAAAAATTTTTAGTAAAAAATGTTTAGAGGCAGGTTTTTGCAAAAATGACATTTTTTTTTTGGGATAAAAATTTCTTGAATTGGACATTCATTTAGGGATAGAGGGAGTATAACACTTACCGCAATAATGGCTTTGATATGGCTAGGCGTGATAGCGAATTCAAGGCCTCCATTTTCTTCAAATCTCAAAAGAGCATCGAGTAGATAATTGTCATCTTTAGAGTCATCCAAATTTTCTCTACGCTCCGCAATGATGCCATCAAGGACTACATCAATCTTCCTACGCAATCTCTCTAATCTAGGCTTTATCACACTAAGGCCATGAAGAAACTTCAACGATGGAAACAAATCGGACACATCAAGTTTCCCACGAAAATTCAATATCTCTGCAAAGAGAGGAATCAATGCTTCTTGTTTTTTGGATTTACTTCCAAACACCGCTCTACAAACTAGGGCATTTGAGTACAAGAATAAGTGTTGGGTAAGATTGATAGGTGATGGTACGGAGGAGGATGATTGAATGGATTGGACAAGGTTTTTAGCTTCATCCTCGCGAATGGAAGCAAATGACCTCACCTTGGTGTTACTCAAGAGTTCCACCATACAAATTTTACGCATTTGTTTCCAGTATTCCCCGTAGGGAGAGAAGGCAACATCCTTACCATTGTCATAGATTATCTTAACGTCTAAAGTGTTTCTTCTGTTTGAAAACACGAGATCATGTGTTTTGAGTACCTCTTGGGCTAGTCGAGCGGATGATATGACAACCGTAGATATTTCACCAAGTTGTAGATGCATGATGGGGCCATGTTTTTTGGCCAAGTCTCTAAGAGTTTGATGCAGTGGTGTTGATGAAATCCTCAAGTGATGGAGGCTACCAATGAGAGGGAGTTTCCATGGTCCCGGAATTCGGCGGTTATGTGCTTTGGACACCCTAAAAGCTTTCATCAACTTGGACAAGAATAACGCAAGGAGGATGACGAGTGTTGCCAAAGAGAAGGATATATGGAGATCCATTTTTACGAAATGGAGGAACTGATGAAATTTGTATTGCTAGCTGGTGCTTGTGTCCGTTTTCTTCATACATACAACAAGCTTTAAATATAGGCACTTTTTTCAGAGTTGATATATATATCCCTCCGTCCCACTACAAACTATACATTTATTATAGATCGTATTTAATAAAACTAGTCATGTGGTTAAATTTCGTTAAGCGAATTTGTTGACGGAGTGAGTATATTTTGAAAAAAAAATATAAAAGTTCAGTGAGAACATTTTGAAAAATGCTATAGTTCAGTGATGAAAATATGATTTTTTTGCCTAGATTGTAGTTGGACAAAGAGTATATATATATATATATATATATATTTAAATGGGTTTATTACAAAAAACTCATTAAAAAAGATGGCATTTACAAAAAAAAAAAAAAACATGTAAGATAGAATTTTATAAAAAATTACTTAATTAAATATGAATATTACTAAAAATCATTTTTCACACAAAACACACGCCCACACTTTCTCTGTTCACTCTCTCTCTACTCAACCGGTCAACCCATTTCCGGCGACCACCTCCGGCGAGTTCATTGATTCCGGCCAAGCTATAAGAAATCCAGGCCGAATTTCACCCAAGCTATCAGAAATTTCGACGAATTTTACTAAAATTCGAAACAAATTCTGCCCAAGCTATAAGTAATGAAAGTGGATTAAAGTGCTTGTCTTGTTTTTTGTATAGAATACATCCATGTGTTCCACAACACAAGTGTCACAAACTGTTTTAATTCGTCTAAAATGTAAAAGGTTTCTTATGATGGCTAGCTTAAGTGTCGGCATTCAAAAGGGAGTTAAAGTAAACTTGATCATATGATTTTTTCTTACTTTTCCTTTTCTGTATCAATTATTTTGCTTTTTTTTTTTTTTTTTCATTTCAAGTTACAATTACAACTTTTATGTGGCTCTAGTTATAATTATGCAGGGCTTAATTTAAGATTATTACTCCATTCGTTCCAAAATATTTGTTCCATTTGACTTTTTTGTTGAACTTTGACCACAAATTTATGAGAAATTAATCATGTTCATAAAATTTTAAAAGTTGTTGATAATATTATTAATGGTGAATCTATAAAAAATTTTAGAATTTTATGAACATAATTAAATTGTCATATATTTGTGGTCAAAGTTCAACAAAAAAGTTAAATGAGACAAACATTTTGGGACGGAGAAAATAGTATAGATAACTAGAGATTTTTTCGGTTCAGAAAGGCTCATAACTATTTTGTATTTTGGTTGGCTAGAGGTGGGGCTGTTGATTGTCATGTAGAACTAATAGTGATAGCGATTTGTGTATTTAGCTGTCTGTCTGTGTGAATAAATGTCTTGCTGTGATTTTAACATTTGGTACGTTAGTCGCTAGTCTTAATTATTTGATCGATCCTTGAAATGAGTTAAATACTTTCTTTCTTGCAGTAGCATAATTTGCGGATTTCATGATTTTAGGGATGCCCGTTTATGAATGTGGACAAGGTCGTAGTATAATATTTGGGCTTATTAGTGTATGTAAATATAATTGGTAGTATATACTTTCTCTGTCCTGATTTAAGTTTTTTAGTTGTTTATCATGTTTATCAGTTGTTTATCATGTTTATCAGTTGTTTATCAGTTGTGTATCGGTTGTTTATCAGTTGTTTATCGGTTGTTTATCGGTTGTTTATCATGTTTATCAGTTGTTTATCAGATGTTTATCATTTATTTATCAGTTGTTTATCATGTTTATCAGTTGTTTATCAGTTGTTTATCATGCTTATCAGTTGTTTATCATATTTATCAGTTGTGTATCGATTGTTTATCAATTGTTTATCATTTATTTATCATTTGTTTATTAGTTGTTTATCATTTGTTTATCATTTGTTTATGAGTTGTTTATCATGTTTATGAGTTGTTTATCATTTTTATTAGTTATTTATCGGTTGTTTATCAGTTGTTTATCATGTTTATCATTTGTTTATAATTTGTTTATCAGTTTTTATTATGTTTATCAGTTGTTTATCGGTTGTTTATCAGAATGAAGGTTAGTAGATCTGAATTTCTCTCGTTAGGGGTTTTAATTTGATTCAGTTTGGTCATTGGAATGTGAGAATTGGATGGAATTGGAGAGTCAATTCGTAATGCATGCACCTTGAACCAGTAAAATTTAAGTTGTTAGTGCTGAAGATTAAGCATTTCGAATTAAAGCTTTATTGAAGTAGTTTGTGATCATGCAGAATATTCCTCGAACTGAAGAATGATTGTTTTACATTTTATATTTATTTATGTTCTTTTTCTTTCTTTTTTTTTTTAAAAAAAGAAAATAGTGCTTTCAATTTACAAAAGTAATTTTTTGTAATTTTTATAGAAGTTTTTTGTAATTTCCATCTTGTGTGTATTTTTTTTTGTAATTTTCATCTTTTAAAATGAGTTTTTTGTAAATGCCTCTATTTAAATTGAGTAGGTGTTGTGAGTTTGAAAAGTAAAACAAAAGATAAAATGAGTGAGAGAAATAGTTATTAAATTCATAAATTGTTGTTATGAGTCTCATTGAATATAAAAGTATAATTTTTTTGTTATTTTAGTTGATCCGATTGAGATGAACGATAATGATAAAAAGTTCGATTTAGGATTAGACGGGGAGAGAGTACATATGAGGATGAAAAAACCAAAATATTGTTTTTTAAATATTTATTTACTAAAATAACACCAAAAAAAACTTAGTTACCAAAATAATACTTTTTTTAAAATCCGGAATTCAAATTTTCGGTTTTAAGGTAAATCCGGCACTTCAATTTTCGGATTTAATTTGAAATAAAACCGGCATTTCCAAATCCGGTTTTAATTTTTAAGTAAATCCGGAATTTGTAATTCCGGTTTTAATTTAAGTTAAATTCGGAATTCCATTTTCCGGATTTAAAAATATATATATATTTTTTTGTGAATCCGGTATTGCAAATTCCGATTTTAAAAATATATACTCCCTCCGTTCCACGTGAATGCAAACTTATTTTCATTTTAATCCGTTCCACGTAAATGCAAACTTTCCAAAATGGAAACAAATTTATTATTTTATATTCACCCTACCCCACCCACTCATTCTCTCTCTTCATTTTTCACCATACAATTTATTTAACCAACCTACCATTAACTCCACTCATTCTCTCTCTTCATTTTCTATCACACATTTTCATTATCTTAATAATATTTCTTAATTATTGTGTCGGGAAAAATGGTTTGCAATGACATGGGACGGAGGGAGTATATATATATTTTTTAACAACGTCCTATTTAGTCATTAATTTAAAAACCAAAAATGCTACGTCCTATTTGAAAGATAAAAATGCTACCTCCCTTAATCTGAATCATTCTTCCTATTATTCTTGTAGCAGCATCTTTTTATTAATTATGATGATGGTGAGTAATTGAGTTTTAAATTTGAACAGTAGTAGTACTTGCTAAAGACAGTGAAGTGAGGCAAAGATAGATGTAAATCATGCAATATACTCTCTCCTTTTCGATCGAAGTGTCTCAACTTTTTATTTTGGACGTTTCATTTAAAATGTCTCATACCCAAAAAAGAAAAGTTTTTTTTCACTATTTATCCACTCATTCTCTCTCCTACTTTACTTTTACACTCACAACATTTTCTCTCCTAACTATTCCCCCCACTCATTCTCTCTCCTATTTAATTTTTCATACTCACAACATTTAAACTTTTCTCTTTCTTATATCACTTTTCTTAATTCCCGCATCAAACCCATTTTGGAACACTTCGACCGGAATGGAGGGAGTATCATTCTACTCCCCGAATAAGAATAAATGTTAGCACTCTCGTTTTTTATTTGATTCAAAATAAATATCTTATTTTTAAATAGAGGAACGTGTATAGTATAATGGAATTTTATCAATTTACATATTAATAAAATATAGTATTATTTAAAAATATTGACAAATCAACTGTGCTTTTATATATATATATATATATATATATATATATATATATATATATATATATATATATATATATATATATATATATATATATATATATATATATATATATATATATATAAAGGTGCTCAAATAAACCTATTTAAATTGAAAACCATGATAACCAACTATAATCATTAGATTAAAATAAATTAATAGTTTAAATTCAGGGAGGTAGCATTTTTACTTTCAAATAGGACGTAGCATTTCTTATTTTTAAATAAATGACCAAATAGGACGTTGTTAAAAAAAAATTATTTTTAAAACCGGAATTTGCGATGCCGGATTTACAAAAAAAAAAAAAAAATATTTTTAAAACCGGATAATGGAATTCCGGATTTAACTTAAATTAAAACCGGAATTATAAATTCCGGATTTACTTAAAAATCAAAACCGGATTTGGAAATGCCAGTTTTATTTCAAATTAAATCCAGAAATTGAAGTGCCGAATTTATCTTAAAACCGGAAATTGGAATTTCGAATTAAAAAAAAAAGTGTTATTTTGATAAATAAGTTTTTTTGAGTGTTATTTTTGATAAATAAATATTTAAAAAACAATATTTTGATTTTTTCACCTACTACATATGAGGCACAAAGATTTAAATACGTCATAAAATGACCACAAAATCAAATGGTGATGGATCTCCATCTCCACTGAGGATCGGATAAGCATGAAGAATCAAATCTTTAAATCCACAACTATAACATGCATAATTCCAAATCCAACCCATGTCTGACAAATCAAGGAGTGGAACCACCACCGATCTACAGCAGAGTAAATTATAGCTGTATTATTATTATTATTTTTAAAGTAAATTATAGTTGTATTTTTTTTATATACTCCATCCATCCTATTCTGAAGTAGCACAAAAACGATAGATTCGTGATTAACGCACTAATTACAAGAGTTCTCAAGCGAAGAATCCTAAAACACAATAAACTGGAATTCACCAGAAATTAACTGGAATCCACCAGAAAATAAAGAGAAAACTCTTTAAATTATCATTCAAAAAAACTGATTTTCGAATTACACCACTAGGCCTATTTTATAGTGCCCATAAAACTTGAAAAACAATCCTAAACCTTCTAGAATTACTCCTAACCTATATGGTAACTAAATAGGACTCAAAATCTACTCTAAAATCATCTCTAATCAACCTATTAAAATTAATGACGAAAATAAGAAATAAAATATAAACTAAAACAAATTAAATTCTAAGATATTAATTAAAATACAAAAATAATTAATTTATTTGATTTCGTCAAATATCCTTCCTTGGTGCAGATTCCTTCCTCGGTTCCTTCTACATCAATCACCAATTCTTCAAAAGATCTCAACCCCGAGTTCTCATCCGATGTTTGGCAAGATCCGCCCCAGAAGAACAAATACTTTGAATAAATCAATGCTCTTCTCGCCCTTGGAAAGAAAAAGAATACTTTTCCGTCCTAATGAAACAAGTATTTGGAATAAATTTGTTCCCTAAGCCCGAACCAACGTAATTTGTGTTCTTTCAAAAATAAAAATATACTAGCAATGTCAGCACTCATCCGTCGATCGTCCTTCTAAACCTTCCCATGATCAACAATAAAAAATTCATCATATTTAAATTCTTCCGTCTCATCAATAACACCCACAACATAATCAAAAATGGATGGTGTAGACCAAGTAATACCACCCACACCTTCATTCATGGGTTCAACGAGGACATGATCATGGACCATAATAGTTACAGGAATAATTTCACTATATACCTGAATGACTTCGTCTGTTGCACATACATCTTCCAATACCATATCGGCCCCTGGACTTGGCAAAAACGAACCTGGAGGCCCAGGAATGGGTATAGGTTCTACCTCAAGAAAGTAATTGAATTCTCCAATCTTACATTTAGTTTTATCTGATATAGTTTTGTCATTGTCCTCTTCACAGAACTTCTTCTCTCTATCATCAATGATTGGCTAAGGTTCAAGTGTCAGCTTCTCAGGTTCAGAAAATGGTCCCTGATATACCTTAATGGAGTTCGGTTCGATAGTGGGGCCCTCGCCATGAGTCTTCGTCTCCTTTCCAGAAGATTCTGCATCAGCTATAGTATTTCTTGGCTCAACAGAAAGGACTTGCGGCCTTGTCTCCTTAAGAGCTTAGAATCCTGATCGAAACCCCAATCCTTTTCTCAAGGGGGGGGGTGATTCACATACTCATCATTCTGAGGTTCATAGGAAGATGTATCCATTTTCTTGCTGCTTACCGGAGAAGAAATTGGAGTTTCAGATGAGCTCAGAGTTTTCAAAAAACTCATCTTTTTCGATAGATCGTCTCGATTTTCCACCCTTCTAGGGCGACGAACCGGTTCAACCTCCCTGTCTCTTTCGCCCCTACGATTTCGATTCGCACGAACGTTGTGACCTTGTTGAGCAGCCTCAAACGCAGCAATCTGTGTTGTCAACGCGGCAATAGCGGTGGTTAAGCCATCGATATCTGCCCTTGTTACTTGATCCCCCATAACGAATCAGTGATGAAAGACATGATAAAGCCTGCTCTGATACCAACTGACGCAGCACGGAAGCGATAGATTCGTGATTAGCGCACTAATCACAAGAGTTCTCAAGCGAAGAATCCTAAAACACAGTAAACTGAAATCCACCAGAAATTAACTGGAATCCACCAGAAAATAAAGAGAAAACTCTTCAAATTATCATTCAATAAAATTGATTTTCGGATTACACCACTAAACCTATTTTATAGTGCCCATACAACTTGAAAAACAGTCATAAACCTTCTAGAATTACTCCTAACCTATATGGTAACTAAATATGACTCAAAAACTAGTAAATCTTCTCAAAATCTACTCTAAAATTATCTCTAATCAACCTATTAAAATTAATGACGAAAATAAGAAATAATATATAAACTAAAACAAATTAAGTCCTAAGATATTAATTAAAATACAAAAATAATTAATATATTTGACTTCATCAAATATCCTTCATTGGTGCAGATTCCTGTTGGGTTTCGAGGGTCCATGAGCATCGGAATAATGCAATAACTCGAAAAACCCGAAGCCCTAGAATCCGTTCTAGATGATTAATTAAGAAAGATGAAATAGAAATACCAACCTTGAGTGCTTTTGTCGTTGATAAACTTGACCCAACTCCAGATTGAACGACCTTGTTAATCCTTGATGAACGAACGGCGAATCACGAACTAAAGATTTTGATGAGCGAAGATCCTCTATGTGTATCCACGCGAGGAACGAACCCTAGAACTCTTCTAGGAGGATTGCTAGATCCTTTGATTGAAACACCTTTCAATCGATGAAGAAAAATGGAATTGGTTGTGTTTGATTCTCAATTCTCAATTGAAATCTCTCACTTTTGGTGTTTCTCTAAAGCCAAAACGTTCTAATGACGGCTAGGGCAACCAGGGGCAAGTATTTATACGTTACAAATAAAAGCCCTTTGCGAAAACCCTAAAATTAGGTCATTTACATATCAGTCCAGCGCCGACGGGATGACTCGTCCCCCAGGGCACGAGTCGTCCCCTTGCAACCTTCCACTGATTTTGGCGTCCCCTTTAAGGGCACGACTTGGCTTTGCTCAGGTCACGAGTCGTCCCTTTGGGCACGACTCGTGCTCCAGAGCACGAGTCGTCCCTCAGGACGTCCCCTCTGAATCATCCGTCCCCCTTAAGGGCACGACTTGGTTCAGCCTGGGACGAGTCGTCCCCTGAGCCCAGAAAATCCATATTCTTCATTTTTGACAATTCGTTCGATGCGTGTGACCCCATAGGACTATACTATGTTGGCAATGAGTCCGATCACATCGATCCTCATAAGACATGAGCGGACTCTAGCAAGCCATCATGCCTACCCAAATAGTATAATATCAAGTTCGATTTTCCTACATAGAACATATCACAATCCCATTGTCACACGATGTTATATTGAACATGAGTCATGGTCCACGTCAACTCATATTGTTCAATGCTTTCTCGTTACCAAGTAAATTAATTAATCGAATGATATTAATCATATTAATTCATTCGGGCATGGCCATGCACTACATCAATCTTACTTACGAGTGGCCTAGCAAACATCTCTCTTTACGAGGGACAATTTTCCATCTTGACTTATCATTCTTCCCAACAAGAATCATACCATGCCAATGATAGCCCTTATTGTCATCCGGTTAAAGACAACGTTAAACTATATCAAACATGATATTCATCAAGCGGAAGACGATGATAATCTCAGGTCAAAGGATATCAATGATATAACTATGTGAGATTTATTTATGACATATGACCATGACATAAATCTCATAATGGGTCAAGTCCAGTACCTTGTTCTCTAACAAGCACCCATGAATCTAATGTGCATCTCCATGCATATAATCATCACATGATTATCCATTAGACTTCATACTAGTGCTTCATAAGTACTAGGAACACGATTATTATAACTAAACATGCAAACACATATAATAATCAAAGAAACATTCTCTTATATAAATGAACAATGACATTACATAAATGTCTATCTCTATAGGCCTAGGGCACTAACACCTACAGTCTCCCACTTGCACTAGGCCCAATCATTCATGTATCTTATACCCATGGACCTAACATGACCATCATGTTTAGCTTGTGGTAAAGGATTGGTGAGAGGGTCCGAGATGTTGTCATCCGTTGGCACCTTGCATATCTTGACGTCCTCCCTTTCACAGATTTCTCTAATGAGGTGGAAACGTCTCAAAATGTGTTTGGATCGCTGATGTGACCTTGGTTCTTTTGCTTGGGCAATAGCACCATTATTGTCACAATAAAGCTCTATCGGGTTAGTGATACTCGGAACGACTTCTAAGTCACTAACGAACTTCTTGATCCAAACCGCCTCCTTAGCCGCATCCGATGCTGCTATGTACTCGGCTTCAGTCGTAGAATCAGCAACAGTGCTTTGCTTGGAACTCTTCCAACAAACAGCACCTCCATTTAGCATAAACACAAACCTAGACTGCGATCTATAGTCATCTTTGTCGATTTAGAAGCTTGCATCTGTGTAACTCTTTACAACCAGATCATCTTCCATTCCTCCAAATACCAAGAATATATCCTTAGTTCTTCTCAAGTACTTAAGGATATTCTTGACTGCTATCCAATGGTTCTCACCAGGATCAGATTGGTATCTACTAAGGACCCAATTGCCGAAGCATATGGAATATCATTCATTCTCTTTCGCTCATCATTTGTCTTAGGACAATGATTCTTGCTAAGAGTAATGCCGTGTCCCATTGGCAAGTTCCCTCTCTTAGAATTTTCCATGCGGAATCTTCTAAGGACCTTGTCAATATATGTACTCTGACTCAAACCAATCATCCTTCTTGATCTATCTCTATAGACCTTGATACCAAGGATATAAGCCGCTTCACCCATATCTTTCATTGAAAAACATTTTCCTAACCAGGACTTTACAGTCTCAAGTGCAGGAACATTGTTTCCAATGAGTAAGATGTCATCGACATACAACACCAGAAATAGAACTATGCTCCCACTTATTTTCTTGTATACACAAGGTTCATCTTCGTTTTTGATGAAGCCAAACTCTTTGACTGATTCATCAAAACGTAGATTCCAGCTCCGGGAAGCTTGCTTCAATCCATAAATGGATCTCTGCAACTTACACACTTTATTAGAATTCTTTGGATCGACAAACCCTTCAGGCTGTATCATGTATACATCCTCAAGTAGGTTTCCGTTAAGAAACGCTGTTTTGACGTCCATTTGCCATATCTTATAGTCGTAATATGCGGCTATGGCAATTAAGATTCTAATAGACTTAAGCATTGCTACGGGCGAAAAGGTTTCATCATAGTCAACGCCATGAATCTGCCTATACCCCTTAGCAACAAGCCTAGCCTTATAAGTATGTACCTTCCCATCCACGTCGGTTTTCTTTTTGAAAACCCACTTGCACCCTATGGTTTTTACACCTTCGGGTGGATCAATCAAGTTCCAAACTTGATTATCGTACATGGATTTGATCTCGGATTCCATGGCTCCTAGCCACTTGTCCGAATCAGGAGTGGACATCGTCTCTTGATAGGAAGTAGGTTCATCATTCTCAATGATTTCTACTTCATTACTTTCCGTCATGAGAAATCCATATCTCTCAGGTTCGGATCGTATCCTATCCGATCTGCGAAGAACTTGTGTATCTTGAACCGGTTCCACAACAGCTTGTGAATTTGGTTCCGTCTCTACTATTGGCTCTATGTCATATTCAGGTTCTTGAATTTCTTCAAGATCAATTTTACTCCCACTAGTTTCTTTAGAGAGAAACTCTTTCTCTAGAAAGACACCGTGTTGAGCAACAAACACTTTGTTCTCGGATCGGTCGTAAAATTGATATCCTTTCGTTTCCTTAGGATAACCAACGAAAATACATTTATCAGATCTAGGTGCAAGTTTATGTTCAGAAACCAATTTCTTTACATAAGCCTCACATCCCCAAATCTTCATGAAAGATAAGCTAGGCTTTCTTCCATGCCACATCTCATGTGGGGTTTTAGGAGCCGATTTAGTAGGGACCTTATTAAGTGTGAAAGCAGCTGTTTCCAGTGCATGTCTCCAAAAGGAAATAGGAAGGTTAACTTGACTCATCATCTATCGAACCATATCCAATAGAGTTTGATTTCTCCTCTCAGACACACCATTCCATTGTGGTGTTCCGGGTGGAGTAAGTTCTGAAACAATTCCACAACTTTTAAGATGATCGTCAAATTTTTGGCTCAAATATTCACCACCTCGATCGGATCGAAGTGTTTTAATAGTTTTGCCAAGTTGATTTTGTACTTCACTTTGAAATATTCTAAATATCTCAAATGCTTCACTTTTGTACTTCATCAGATAGACATAGCCATATCTTGATAAGTCATCAGTGAACGTTATGAAGTACCGAAATCCTCCCTTAGCAATGCTATTCATTGGTCCACATACATCAGTATGTACGAGAGCCAACAAATCACTAGCCCTTTCACTACTCTTAGAGAAAGGTGCCTTAGTCATCTTGCCCAATAAACAAGATTCACAAACATCATATGATTCATAATCATATGAGTCTAAATATCCATCTTTATGGAGTTTAGAGATGCGTTTCTCGTTTATGTGCCCAAGACGGCAATGCCATTTATATGTGTCATTCACATTATTTGGTTTTGATTTCTTATTTACATGATAGATATTATCAACATTATTTTTAACATCCAAGACATAAAGGCCATTAAAAGAATGAGCAATACAATAAAGTACATCATTCAAATAAATGGAAAATTTCTTATTCGCAATAAGAAAATTGTAACCCTCGTTGTCTAAACAAGAAATGGAAATAATGTTTCTGCTCAAATCCGAACATAATAACGAGTTATTCAAAACTAAAATTAATCCGCTAGGTAAAGTGACTTCGTAAGTCCCTTTACGGCCAATGCAAAGAATCTTGCTCCATTTCCAACCCGTAGATCTACTTTACCCTCTTTGAGCGACCTTCTATTCTTTAGTCCCTGCACATTTAGGCAAATGTGAGATCCACATTCGGTATCTAATACCCAAGAACTAGAGGTAGAAAGTAAAATATCTATCACATAGATACCTGAAGTCATGGCAATCTCATTGCCCTTCTTCTTCAGACCGCTTCTGATAAAGCTTGCGATTACGCCTCCAATACCCAGTTTCCTTGCAATGGTAGCACACCGCATCCTTTTGGGATTTGGGTTTAGGCTTCTCAGCAACGGCAACCTTTGCCTCCGGTTTAGCAACTTTTGCTTTAACCTTGGGTTTGAACCCCTTTCCTTTATTCACCATCAACACTTGATTGGTTTTCTTGGTAATATTGTTCTCTGCATTCTTTAGCATTCCATGCAATTCAGACAGAGATTTATTCATCCCATTCATGTTATAATTCAGAACAAACTGATTATAACTTTCAGGGAGTGAGTGCAATATCATATCCGTAGCCAGCTCTAACTGGATAGGATATCCAAGCCTCTCAAGGTGTTCGAGGTGACCCTTCATTTTCAACACATGAGGCCCAACAGGTTGTCCTTCAATCATCTTGCATGAATGAAGAACCTTCATAGTGTCAAACCTTTCCGTACGTGCTTGCAACTGGAACATTTTCTTCAAATGATTTCCCAAATCATAAGCTTCCATGTGTACAAGGTCCTTCTGAAGAGCCTTACACATGGTAGCAAGCATCAAGCAACCAACATCAATAGAATCATCCACATGCTTCTTATGTTGGTCCTTTTCAGCTTTAGTTGCATTAGCCGCAGGCTCGGGTGAAACGGGTCCATCAAGAATGTACAACTTCCTTTCTTGTTTGAGAACAATTCCCAAACTGCGGATCCAATCCACATAGTTGTTGCCATTCTCCTCTAACTTGTCCTTCTCAAGGACTGATCGCAGTGACATGTTTTGATTAGTGTTTACAGCCATTGATCTACAAAGATATGCAACATATAAGTACCAATTCATTTAAAAGATTATTTAACGTATTTTACAAATACTCCCACTAAATTATATAACCTTCTTATACAAACATGCATAATATAATTTAATAAGCTAAGACCCAACTTTAATTTAATTTCAAGTCGGTTATGGCACGACTGCTCAAAATTAAACTAAAAAGGTAGATAACATTTATCAATCATATCTATATATGACTCTTAGATCATTATGAGATTATAGACATCATATGTCACATGTTTCAATCTCATCTTATGCCTTAGGCCCAAAACTGTTTTGATAGCCTAATTGAGTTCAACCATGTTAAACGTATAGCAATCACCGTTTGCTCATCTTGATCATACAAAGATAGAATCAATATACCTCGATGTGGCGTAGCCTACATGAAACTATCTGTGTACTCACAAGTGTTTAAACATGGGTGTCATAAAACAAACTCAAAATACAAAGAAGGTTCAATTTTCATGTTTATCAATTAACATACCAAGGTTGATTCATGAAAACTATATGAGCATAATTATGAACATGGAATGATGCAACACAAATCACATTTGGTCAGTAATTACTAGTACGCGGCCACGTGCTCCAAATTTATCCCACACTACCATCGAAGTGCCTGTGGGAAAGGTTTTGGTGTCCAGCCAATATACTAAGTAACACTTCACAAATATCCTAGATTAATCACATTAATCATATTAATGAAATTGACATCCCATAATCTAGATTAATCATATTAATCATATATTTCAATTTCATAATCATGGTATATCATTATATACAATTACTTCACAAGCAAAACTAATACAATTTCACATTCTAGATCATGTACATCATGAAAATTAACATAATTACATTATCTAATTATCATGATTTTTTAATATAAACATCATGAACGGGGCTTTGATACCACTTTTGGGTTTCGAGGGTCCATGCGCAGCGGAATAATGCAATAACTCGAAAAACCCGAAGCCCTAGAATCCGTTCTAGATGATTAATTAAGAAAGATGAAATAGAAATACCAACCTTGAGTGCTTTTGTCGTTGATAAACTTGACCCAACTCCAGATTGAACGACCTTGTTAATCCTTGATGAACGAACGGCGAATCACGAACTAAAGATCTTGACGAGCGAAGATCCTCTATGTGTATCCACGCGAGGAACGAACCCTAGAACTCTTCTAGGAGGATTGCTAGATCCTTTGATTGAAACACCTTTCAATCGATGAAGAAAAATGGAATTGGTTGTGTTTGATTCTCAATTCTCAATTGAAATCTCTCACTTTTGGTGTTTCTCTAAAGCCAAAACGTTCTAATGACGGCTAGGGCAACCAGGGGCAAGTATTTATACGTTACAAATAAAAGACCTTTGCGAAAACCCTAAAATTAGGTCATTTACGTATCAGTCCAGCGCCGACGGGACGACTCGTCCCCCAGGGCACGAGTCGTCCCCTTGCAACCTTCCACTGATTCTGGCGTTCCCTTTAAGGGCACGACTTGGCTTTTCTCAGGTCACGAGTCATCCCTTTGGGCACGACTCGTGCCCCAGAGCACGAGTCGTCCCTCAGGACGTCCCCTCTGAATCATCCGTCCCCCTTAAGGGCACGACTTGGTTAAGCCTGGGACGAGTCGTCTCCTGAGCCCAGAAAATCCATATTCTTCATTTTTGACAATTCGTTCGATGCGTGTGACCCCATAGGACTATACTATGTTGGCAATGAGTCCGATCACATCGATCCTCATAAGACATGAGCGGACTCTAGCAAGCCATCATGCCTACCCAAATAGTATAATATCAAGTTCGATTTTCCTACATAGAACATATCACAATCCCATTGTCACACGATGTTATATTGAACATGAGTCATGGTCCACGTCAACTCATATTGTTCAATGCTTTCTCGTTACCAAGTAAATTGATTAATCGAATGATATTAATCACATTAATTCATTCGGGCATGGCCATGCACTACATCAATCTTACTTACGAGTGGCCTAGCAAACATCTCTCTTTACGAGGGACAATTTTCCATCTTGACTTATCATTCTTCCCAACAAGAATCATACCATGCCAATGATAGCCCTTATTGTCATCCGGTTAAAGACAACGTTAAACTATATCAAACATGATATTCATCAAGCGGAAGACGATGATAATCTCAGGTCAAAGGATATCAATGATATAACTATGTGAGATTTATTTATGACATATGACCATGACATAAATCTCATAATGGGTCAAGTCCAGTACCTTGTTCTCTAACAAGTACCCATGAATCTAATGTGCATCTCCATGCATATAATCATCACATGATTATTCATTAGACTTCATACTAGTGCTTCATAAGTACTAGGGACACGATTATTATAACTAAACGTGCAAACACATATAATAATCAAAGAAATATTCTCTTATATAAATGAACAATGACATTACATAAAGGTCTATCTCTATAGGCCTAGGGCACTAACACCTACAATTCCTTCCTCGGTTCCTCCTACATCATATTCGAAAATGCACAAATTTACATTTTGGATTTTCTACTTAAAATGTCACACTTCCAAAATGAAATTTTTTTAATACTTCTTTATTCGTGGGACCCACTTGTCATACTTATAATAATTAGTTTAACACCTGTGCGTTAAATGCACGACCAAAAACTTTGACAAATAACAGAAACTAAATTAAAAGAGTTACTATTAGTATAAAGGTTAATTAAGATTTTTTTTAAAGAAATAAAAGGTATTCAACAAAAATATATCCTGACATTGAAACTTGTTCCATTTTATTAATTGATTTATTGTTGGAAGTAATGAAGGAGAAATAATAAATAATGAGAATATTAATATTTTAATCATGAAGTTGGTATGATAATTATGGTTCTTAAAACTTGTGAAAAGTCTAAAAGTGACAATTATTTCGAACCGGAGGGAGTATACTATTTTATTATCAAATTGCAAAAAATCTTATTAGAACTAATAATAATTTCAAAAAACCTCATTTTAGACACTTATACAAAATCATTTGTTTTGAAATTACAAGATCATTCATTTTGATATAGAGGTGGTAACACATCACTAAAATAATTTCATTTTTTTTTTTAATCTTTCCCCTCCATTTCCTATCAATATCTTAAAGGGAAGAAAATAAACCATTAATATAACTACTATTTTTATTTTCAGATCTAAAAATAAAACTTTGTTTGCCTCTTAAATATGTTTTATCCAAAAGAGAATAAACCAATAAAAAGTAATTTTATTACAATGAACTGCTTTCATAAACACAGTTATTTTTTTAACGGGCTATGCAGCTAACTAATAAAATTCACCCAAAAATAACTTGGCCCAACCCTAAACCCATCATATAAATACGAACCTTCTCTCAAACCCTAAATCTAAATTTCTATCTAACCCTCAATCTTTCCCTACCACTTTCGAAACCCTAACCCAAGTTCAAACCGAATTCACGACTAATTCATCAACTATACACATACTTATCTGTATATATCTTCTCATATCATCAATATATGTATCTCCATTTAGAACTATCAATACGAAATGGTTAAACGACTTTTGTTTCAAAGAAATTTATCATCTTTTGTATCTCTATTCATAAATATCCACATTCATTATTTGCAGTCAAATATTTCGTTAAATACATCTATATTATCAAATGATTACAGATCATTTGACCGGATATGACTCAATTCCTTCTCAAATCTGATATTTTTCTCTTACATGCGTATATACTACAAATTTTCTTTATATAAATTCATGTATAATGGTAATTTACACTAAATTAAACCTATGTTTTCAAATAATTCTATGTTTATAATATAGTGTGATGTGAATAGCATATATTTACTTGAACTCTTATTTTAAAATAAGATAGATTATCTAGATCTAAAATATATCTTAAGTATGATTAATTAAATATTTTTACATATTGTTGAAATTCATCATGTGGTTTTTATCAAACTTTATTTTACCTTCAAGATCTCATAAATTTCTTCTAAAAATGTATATCCAAATTTGGATTTTTTATACTTAACTTCAATCACGTTTGTTTTCCCAATAAATTCGATCTTATATTTTGCATAGGTTTTATAATTCAATATATTGTCATCAACAATCAAAAATGAAACTTCTTGCTGCATATAAACATTTTTCATTCAAAATTTTAACAAACTTTCAATCACGCATGGACTCTCACTATTGCATAGACTCTCACTCCCTATTGAAAACAATTTATTTCATTTTACAAATAATATGAAATCAAACAAACTGTTACTACCTCCGTTCCAAAAAAAAATTACACAAAAAAATTCTTAAAAAAAATCTAAGATCAAATTTGAAATTTTGTTGTCATTCAATTTTTTATTTGGGAAGGAGGGAATATATATTAATGGGATATACATCACTATTGTGAAAAATGGATTGCATATTGTACTCATATGATGTCGCAAATCAAGCAAAACAAAGGAGGCAGGTTTGTTATGCTTCTAAAATATCTATGTTGGAAAATGTGATCTAAAATCATGGTTTTAAGTTCAAACCAGGATACCAGAAAGTAATTTCTAAACTTTTCAATATTCAGCTATTTTCAAGAATATTCCAATTAAAAGTCATTAAATTAAATGACTTTAATTAGCCTGTATTAAATGCTCGACATGCTCAATTACTAATTACTGCTGCATTTATTATTTGGGACTGAATGCTTGAGGCAAATGAATCTGGCCAAAATTGTGTCAAGGTGAGAGTTTTGAAGGAAAAGTGTTATAATGACTTCATCTTTTATATAGTAATAGATAGATTATTCACTAACTATTAGTCTATTTCCCATCGCATTTTTTTCTCCTACATCACTTTTAATACTCACAAGCATTTATTACACTATATGTTTTTCTTAATTTTCGTGCAATATCAACTTTATAACTTTTCGTACGTGACAAAGGGAGTATACGGTTGAAAAAATTCATATCTCAATTAAATGATAACTATGATCAACATGGTTGAAAACACTGTTTTGATAATAAAAGATACCCTACGGGTTGGTTTGGCGAGGTGGATTGGATTTTTTTCTCAAAATATATATATATATTTTAATAAATATTTTCTAAAATAACAATCTTTTCAAACTATTTAACAAAATGTCCATTTTTTTTAAACTCGCTATTTCATACGGCGACTAGAGATGCAAACGGGCCGGATTCGAGTCGGATATGACCGAGTTCGAGTCGGATCTACAATGAAGAAATTTCGGGTCGAGTTTCAACGAGTCGAACCGAGCTGCTGTAAAGCTGTCGAGTTCGACTTGTGTTTTTGAAGTTGGGTTCCCCCGGTTCCCGAGTTACTCAAATGTGTCATGTCGAGTTAGGTGAGACCGGGTCGAGTCGGATGAGACCGAGTCAAGTCGGGTTACCCAGTCAAAATGATTACTGACATTGGCCCAATTACATATTATTATGAGCACTTTAGGCCCAAATTTTTTAACCACGGTCTTTACAAATAACCAAGCCCTATTAATAATCAAAAAATCTGTTACATGACAATTTAAAAAAGAATTTCACAACAGTTAAAAGAAATCTAAACAAGCAGCTAATAGTAAAAACAATAAAGAAAGACAAAATAGACATATTCCGAGCATAAAACCTGCTCACTAAAAAGCTCACTCACTTTCCAGATATTCGAACAATTGAAAAAAAGAAACAGAAAAATGGAACAAAGAAGGAGAATGGAGCACCACTTTCTTTCATAAACATAGATCTTTCTTTGAATATGATCAGCAACATTTCCTGTGCACAATTGATGGGCCCTACTCATCGTACTCTGCCTTGGCAATCCACATCTTCATGGAACACGTACAATTTTTCAATATCGGAATCTAAAGTTAGAATATTGAGGCATAAGCTCCTAAACGAGTGAAGCTGTACCCCTCCGCTCCAAAATGAATGGACTATAAAGTTAAAATACCTCAAATGACATGAGACCGATAGTACCAATTCCAAATACACATCATTAGTTATGGATCAAGCCACTAGCTGGAAAAAAGAAAAAGACAAAAAGTGATATATTACACGTATGAAAATTATCAAATTACAATTAACATACAAATATAATTTAAAAATTCAATTATAACATACCTTCATTATCAGGAATGTTCAAGTCAATCTCCACTTCCTTTAATGTATGTTTTTCCTTCTAGATAAGTTAATCTACACTGGGTGGTTCGGGTATTGGTTCCTTGTATCTTCTGTTGGGTTGGATGAATGCTCGCCAAGGTGGAGATTGTTGGTCTGCGTTGGAACAAGTCGAGGCGGCCGCATGGATTCATGCGAGGCGGGAGCCTCGGCTCCAGAGACTTCTTTGTTACTGCATTTGACGCGAGGCTGGCGCCTGGGAATATGCCAGGCGGGCGCCTGGGTGACGGGCTGAAGCAGTTTGCGGGCTTTTCTATATTTCGTTTATCTTAGTTGTTGGGCTAGGGTTTGTTTCATATATATATATGATTGTAACATATGTAAACCTACATATTATTGCACAGAGTAATAGAAAAGCATCCGAAATTCATAACCCCAATTACATCTCTTTTTCTTTCTCTTTCGATTCCCAATTGCTTTTATTGTTATTGTCAATTGCTTTCGCTGCAGGGCGCAACAGTGTGTAATACTAATGATAATATGTATTTATAGGTCTAAATAATCAATATGTACCTGTGACATATTCTTAAGTCTATAGAGTTCACGCGCCCAATCACCTCCACACAACAACATTTCCACTGTTTTAGATTTCAAGCATGCCCTATGAGGCTCAATGACTCTACCACCAACACTAAAAGTTAATTCAGACGCAACCGTTGTGATTGGAATAGCTAACACATCGCCCGCCATCAACGACAACACTGGATACTTTCCTCAATTTGCTTTCCACCATTCTAATGCATCAAATTGATCTCCAACAATAGGAAAAATATTTTCATCCAAATATAAATCTAATTCTGATTTTGCAGGCTTAACAATGGTGTCAGTTTGGCTCAAAAATTGACCATATTTCGAAATTCCCCCAAGAACAGGCTTGCCCGATAAACTTGTTTGTCTACTCGAACTACTATTGCTTGATGATGACTCCATATTAGATAACCAACGTATTCTTGAAACAAATCCCTTAATGCTTCTTTAACAATATCCATATTTTCTTCCCCTCTACTCCGTAGATAATTGGAAAACAAAATTCTAAAAGTATCAACTTGAACCTTGGGTCTAACACCGAACCTATTGACATAACCAAATTATATTGTGACCAATATTTGTCAAACTTCTCCTTCATTGGGATAGCCATATCCTTAATATGCAATTTTTTGTCCACACATTTCAAATCTAGCAACTCTTTCACTCTATAAACCTCAAATAGAAATAAATTTGCAGTTGGGTATTGAGAACCCGATACGACATGTGTGACATCATTAAAGACCTCCAGGAACTCACATACGTTGTTAACCTTTTCCTAATCTTGATTACTAGGAACATACTCAAACCCCTTATCCCAATTACCAAAACGACGAAACACTTCCTTAAAAATACACGCAACTTTTAACATATTGTAAGTTGAATTCCAACGTGTTGGGACATCAAGAACTAGTTTTAGAACATGAATTCTAAATTGAGTAGCAAATACACCAAATTGATTCCGTCGACCCTCTAAACCAACAACATATTTAACCCCATCTCTTATATTATCAATAATAGACTCAATTGGCCTAACTCCATCTTGCACCAAGAGATTTCGGATATGTACACAACATCGCACATGAAAAAGTCTCCCGCCAATAGGTAAATGTTTTCTAATCGTCATGTAATTTTCCCTTAAAGTTTTTAGTGCTACATCATTTGCTTTAGCATTGTCCACTGTGATTGTTCTTATTTTTTTCTCAATTCCCCATTCTATAAATGCAGTAGAAAGTGCCTCTGCAATGACAAGCCCACTATGAGGAGGAGGAACATTAAAGAAGTTAAGGACTTGCATATTTAACTTCCAATTCCTATCTATCCAATGTCCAGTTACAACCATATACCCAAGTTTTTGATTTGAAGATGTCCACATATCTGTTGTAATGTTTACTTTGCCCATACCCTTTAAAACCTCTTTCAATTTTGCTTTTTCCAATTCATAACACCTAATAAAGCAATCTGACTTTGCAGATGTCCGATTTATCTTCTTCCAAAAAGGAGTCGCAGTTTTCATTATTCATTAAACATAAATGACTCGACATGTGTGAAAGGTAACTCATTTATTAGAATGTAGTGTGCTATTTTATCTCACATCTTTGAGTGGTCATATTGAAAAGAAGTGAGTTGTTCACTTACCTCTTCACCCTCTCTCTGCCAGAATTGTCAATACTTGACATAAAAGCTAATTGTTTCTGCAACTGCTTCCCATTCTTTTTTTTTTTTTGCAAGACTTCAAATGTCTATTCAATGCAGATGTTGTAGATGTCTTCCCCTTTGAATACACACCTGAACAAAGCTTGCATTGTGCTTGCTTATTCCCGGTCTTAGGATCATCTGGATACGGATCCATATACTTTCAAGCATCACTTGTCTTCTCTTTTTCTTTTTTCTTTTTTCTTAAAAGCTTGTACATCTTCCGTACTCGGGTCAGTAGCTTTCCTTTTATCGCTTTTGTCAACTTCGATAGTCTCATCGTCCCCATTCTCGTCAAAATCATCACCCAATTCTTCCTCTCCCAATTTCGGCACTTCATTGTCGATATAAATGGTGTCTCTACAAGGCCTAGTAGACGATTGAATTGAACGGTTTTGATTAAACGACATGATGATCAATCTGAAACATAAACACACAAAAAATTATTTTAGAATATACCACGCAATTAATTGCATTGATGGTAGTATATAAAAAATATAGATTTGTTAATTATTACATTTACAATTCTAAGTAAAATACACCAAATATTGCAACAATAGATGGAACGAACATAAAAAATCAAATTAAAAACCATGGTACTAACTCCGTCCCAAAACGAATTTGATATTTATTCTTAAAACAAGAACAAAGTTTGAAATTTATTTTAAGATCAAGGGACAGTAGTGTTCGCTCATGTACATTGCCCTAATAATAGGGAAATACTATGGTCTATGCAACATGAAAATTAGGCTTAAAGTAGGAACATGGAAAAAAAGGAGACTTAGGCACCGTTTGTTTGGGGGAAAATGTTTTCCGGAAAACATTTTCCTCATTTTCCATTTTCCATTTTCCGGTGTTTGTTTCGCACCAGAAAATGGGGAAAACTTCATTTTTATCTTATTTTCCGGAAAACATTTTCATTTTTCGGAAAACATTTTGCCGGAAAACATTTTCCGGAAAATGTTTTACGCTAAACAAACGGAGCTTTACAGCAAGAACAAGTTTTGAAGATGACCAAGTTCTTCTGGTATTGACTCAGCCTTGAAAGATCTCCTCTGCAATGAAAAAGAACAATGCTCATACTCAAAGTCATAATATGTTGTTTATTGTGTTCCTTAATTATCAATGTTTTTTTTGAATGAATGAAAATTAGAAAAAAAATCATACACTAGTATAAATCCATCTACAGTCTACTCAAATAACACAACATCCATATTTGGTTAAAAACTTATTTAATGAGCAACAATATGAAACAACATAAGTACACAACCTTCATTTATCTGGATGAATGAATATTAGATTTATTTTTTATATACTAAGTATAAATCTATATCTAATGGAACTCACCAGTCACCAGGAATTGAACAACGAAGACGAAAGCAAGTGAACGATGGCGAAACGATGGAAGCAAGTGAACGGCGGCTTCAAGGACTGCCGGACTGGTATGGTTTAGATTAGGGACTTAGGGTAAACTGTAAAATAAATTTGGGGGAAACGTTTGGTGTACGCGAGTCTCGCCATGTGGATTCGGTTTAGGGTAAACTGTAAAATAAATTTGGGGAGGATGGAGAAAGTATGGGAGGAGGGTAGTATACTTTGACTATAAGGAGGAGGAAGGGTGAGGGATTTAAGAGGAAAGGCATGGCCCCCATGTCAAAGTAATGAAAGGCTTTCAAAATTAAGTCACTAGGTCCTCCAAGTTCCAAGTAATACAATTAAATCTTCTAAATTTCTCTACTTCACACAAGGCACCTAACCAATCCCTAATATTTTATTTGTTTATTTTATTTTCACTCAACCCTATTAATTTATTTTATTTTCAATTATTATAATTCAACCAATATTTTAACTTACTTTCATTCTATCCCAAAGCTTTAGAATCATCTCCTAACCATCTCAACTTGACATAAACATTAAAGGCATAGAATAAGCACATAGAGTTAATCATTAATATTAAAAACATTTAATATAATACTAAAATTAGTGCCTAGGGTTAGGGTCGTTACACTCACTCCCCCTTAAAGAAAATTCGTCCCGAATTTTAAACTTGCTTACCTTAAGGATCAATAACAAAGGTTACCTCTCACGCATTTCAAATTACAACTTCCACATAGTTTCCTTAACGGCATGATTTTTCTATACATTTTCACAACCCGAATACTCTAGGATTTCAATTCCATAAACTACAATTCTAATAACTCTCAATGGTTCTCCCGCATAAGTCCAATCCATCTAATCATAATTAGTGGGAGAACTCCATACAAACGAGGAATCATACAATTGATTTTTCCCTAACAAGCTTCACACAGTACCACTTCAATGCTAAACTAAAACTGCTATTATACACAACTCGCTAAGGTTAATTAAACTCCTCAAGTTGAAAGGAAGTCCATAATACAATACACCACCTATTTTTCAAGAATCTGGATAGTCCTCTAATCTCTTCCTTTCAAGTAACTAAATTCTCCAACTCTTAGGATCGGTAACAAATCCCAAAAGGAAGCTTCAAAAAGATTAGGTTCTACTTTAAATAACGAAAACAATTGCAAGCACTCCCGGGTAGAGGATAAGAAAATTCCGCTTTATCTAAGTTAACTTCCTCGAAACATACGCTATCACTTTCCCATTTTGCATAATCTCACAACCTAATCTTCCTTTAATACACACTTAAAATTTCACAAAGTCCTCACATCCACTAGATAAGGTAAGGATCGGATCTCTAGCCAATCTATTACTCAACCTTGAATAATCTTAATTAAAGTTCAAGATCTACTTCCCAAGTTTGAACCACTTTGGTGAAGTTACGAATCAAGCTTATCCACCATTTCCGAACAATATTTAAACTACTCCCACAATTCCATTTTTGATCAAATAAGACATCATGGCCTAGCCAAAGTATTCTACTTTAATCCTAGGTTAAAAAGGATTAATTCATATCCGAAGTAGATTAGGTTTCACTACTTTGAAAGGGTTAGAAACCATACTTAGTGGTTGTGGGTGAAATTCAGCAAGAAAGGAAACTGGGAAAATTCTGGTGACATGGGCGACCGCCCAAGTCACCATGGGCGACCGCCCAAGTGAAGTTTAAAAAGGGTTCAAGGCTTCTGATGGACTGGGCGACCGCACAGGCGACCGCCCAAGAAGGAAGAAAAGGTAACCCAAGGCTGGTCACATGGGCGGCCGCTTAAGCCCCCAATGGGCGACCGCCCAAGGCTCTTTCCAGCTATACCCAGATTTCAAGTCTCTTTTCACATATACTCTTTTTCCCTTTTATGATCTTTCTTATTTTTATAAATACCAAAAGGATCTTCTAACTTTACAAACCTCATTCTAAATCATTTAAATCTCAAATAATATAATCCTAGATCATTTACCACTAAATTCTCCACCCATTTCAATACCACATTTCAAGTTTAACCTTCTTAATCTAACCCAACTCACTTTCTTACACTCTTGATCATCTTCCTTAAACCACATCATCATTCTATAACATTAACCAATTTCTCAACTCCAAGAAGGTTTCCAAAGCATCAAATAACCAATTTAATAACAATAACAAAACCAAATAGTTCATGAACATTAAATAGAAGGGAAGATCATAATAACTCACATCATTAAAAGTATACCAAGTCCTTTTACTACTTCTTTCTACCCAAATTAAATAAACTCATAATCTTTCCCAAATCAAAGTAATATGTATATAATCACATACTCTAACTCCATTAATGTCATTAACATCTTACACTCATTATACCCTCATTCCTTCAACTTAAACCCCCATCTCATAACTAAAATCAATTAAACCTTAAATAACCATTTTACTCAAATAACATTATTCAAAAATACCACAATCATTTTATTTCCACAAAATATTCATAAACACATAAAGTGAGCAATATTTAGAAAGAAGTCATAATAACTTACCTTAGATTTTTAGGATAAAATGAGGATCTTCTTAGCTTGATAAACTCCCCTAGATGCACCAAGCACAAAAGTACAATTGGATTGGAAAATGGAGTAGAATTGAGCTTGCTAGAAATTTGGAAAGAGAGACTCTAGGAAGGAGCTTCCATGGATGGAATGAATGAGGATGAAGAAAAAAAATATTAGGGAGAATGGGGAGGATGGAGAAAGTATGGGAGGAGGGTAGTATACTTTGACTAAGGAGGAGGAAGGGTGAGGGATTTAAGGGGGAAGGCATGGCCCCCCATGCCAAAGTAATGAAAGGCTTTCAAAATTAAGCCACTAGGTCCTCCAAGTTCTAAGTAATACAATTAAATCTCCTAAATTTCTCTACTTCACACAAGGCACCTAATCAACCCATAATATTTTATTTGTTTATTTTATTTTCACTCCACCCTATTAATTTATTTTATTTTCAATTATTATAATTCAACCAATACTTTAACTTACTTTCATTTTATCCCAAAGCTTTAGAATCATCTCCTAACCATCTCAACTTGACATAAACATTAAAGGCATAGAATAAGCACATAGAGTTAATCATTAATATTAAAAACATGTAATATAATACTAAAATTAGTGCCTAGGGTTAGGGTCGTTACAGATATCCCCATTCATTTGATAGCAGAATTGGTGAGTAATTTCCTTTTCGTATTGAAGATGACGCATGTATAAATATAGTGTTCGATGTTTTGCTAAATTTGGTGTGATGAGAATTTGCAGTTGTATGTGGTCATCAAGTTGATTGAAAATCGGCGTTATAAATAGTTTGAAACATGTATTACAAAATCCTTTTATCTGAATTCACTAAGTTGTTATCGCGATACAATGGTTGGTCCAAGTACACAAACACTTGTATCAACTCAAATATCAAATTATGATGATGAGGCATGCCGAAATGATCATGTTAATGATTAGAATTCGGAAGATGATGAAGATTATGACGAACAAGAAAAAGACATATGTATATGCATTACTAGATGAAGTTGATGATGGATATCAGAGCGCAATAGTAATTCTGATATAGATTTGGGGGATGGTGATGATGTCCCGATTGATGATGACATGGAAACACATTTGGTTAATTATTAAGCACAAGAAAATCGGAGGTATGAGAGACGAGATTATCATATTTACAGTGATATTGGTGATATTGGTCGACAAGAAAAAGATTTGATTGATTCTCATAATCAACCAAGTTTTC
Organism: Adenophora triphylla var. japonica; assembly: GCA_022495995.1. Lineage (NCBI taxonomy): Eukaryota > Viridiplantae > Streptophyta > Magnoliopsida > Asterales > Campanulaceae > Adenophora > Adenophora triphylla. The sequence continues at coordinate 481,003 of JAFEMH010000934.1, forward strand.
CAATTTGGGATCCAAAGAAAGATGAAATAGCTAAAGGGATACACTTTTCTGACAAGAATGAGACGTAATTTGAAACAAAAGGTACCACATTAATTCCAATCAGCAGTTCAGGGTAAGAAAGAGCACAACTCATTTATGTGCAATAAAATGTCTACTAAAAAGTATCCATACAATTTTTATGTTCGTGTGAGTAGGAAGAAACTTGGTTATTGGGAAGTGAACAAGTATAAGGGTACTCATTGTTGCTTGTTTTCTGCAGAAAGACAAGATCACCATAACCTAGATACGAAATTTATTGATCGGCAAGTAGTTAGTCTATTTAAGATGGATTCAGATGTAAAAATTGGAGTTATTATAACACATATTAATGAAATGTACAACAAGACATTTACCTATAAAATGGCATGATGTGGAAAACAGAAGATTGCAAATTTTTTTGCAGATTAGAAGGAATCGTATGTAAGGTTATACCGTGTCCTAGCATCCATCAAAAAATACAACCCCATAACAATTGTTGAGTATACTCATCATTCTCCTGTTGGTGAATTTCACATGTTTGAACGTGTGTTCAGGGCGTTTGGCCTTTTATTGAAGCTTTCACTCATTGTCGGTCTGTCATTTTTGTTGATGAATAACAATATTCACTACAAGAAACAGGCTTATTTACGGCGGTTAAAATCCGCCGTAAATACTACGCGCCCCGCCGTATATAGTATTTACGGCGGACTAGCCGCCGTAAATAGACCCCCGTATAAATCATCGCCGTATATACTATATACGGCGGGACAACCGCCGTATATACTATATACAGCGGATATACCACCGCCGTATATAAATAAAATACATACGTATATTATGGCATATTTGAGTGATCTTTATACGGCGGAATGTGTAACCGCCGTAAATAAGAGACGAGTCGTCCGCTCCGTAACGAGTCGTCCCAGTTGCACCCCCACCAGGTTCCCTCGTCCAAACGAGTCGTCCATGGCCATTTTATACGGCGGTTACTATATCCGCCGTAAATAACTAAATAGGGACGACTCGTCCACCATGGCACGAGTCGTCCCATTTACACCCCTCTTTGGTTCCCTCGTCCCCCTTTGGGCACGAGTCGTCCCTAGGTTTATACGGCGGATTTAGTCACCGCCGTAAATAAGCCTAATTTTTTTTTCCCCAGCTTGTATAATTCATTTTCCCCAAAAATACGTTCACAAAAACCAAATTCAACCTGTACACACACAATATAACCAAAAATACACAAATCCAAACAATATTTACAATCTACATATTAACACAATTAATGTTGAATGTATCCAGACATAATAACCATTATACAAAAAAGTTATTAGTTGTTGAATGTATCCAAAATACACAATGTCTAAAATCCACAACACCTATTCATTACTGTCATTTCCACGTCGTTCCATCCAACAACGTTTCAAATCATCAATTTGTTGTTGTAACTTAAGGCGTTCCTCCTCAAGTTGTTGTTGTAGCTCCTGAAGTCGTTGTTGTAACTGTCGGCGTTCCTCCTCATTTTGTCGGCGTTCCTCCTGAAGTTGTCTTTCAAAATCTGCTCTGACCCCCGCCACCGCCTCCGATACAGCTGTCTGAGAAGGTTGGGATTTACCAAACACCTTAGTTTTGTTTAGACCGCCTCCCATACATCGAACTCTCCCATGGTCATCAGAGCCAAACATACCAACAAAAATATTTTCACGCGCCGTGGGAGAGTTTTGTTGCTCCTCTGGCAGCTCCTCAACTGCATCATTAAGCGTTCGCTGTAACAAAAACAACATGTTCAATATAAATGTTTTAACTTTAATTAATATTATGAAAATGAAGTTAGAAATGAAAAAAGTATTCTATAGAATAACAAAACTGAAACAGAAAAGGTTGAAACTTTAACTTACAATCATTTGAGTAGTTTCTTGATCTGCGGGTGTTTTGCCCGTGCGCGTATGTATGAAAACGCTTAAGCGATCAGTTGGTAAACCCTTGTCGCCTCTCTACAATTTATAATAGAATCATTTGACCAAAAAAAATATATTTATATACGATACAAAAAGAAACATTAATTGAATTGACAACTGAGAACTAAATTGAACGATGACAAACCTCTTTGATGACTTTGGAATGGGACGTTTTTCCGGTCCTATTCAGGCACGATTGTTTTTCTCGATTCAATTTATTTGTTTCTGATATTTCCTCGATTCAATTTATTTGTTTCTGATATTTCATGAGTGTCGCGGTCTTAGATGACCAATACAACCTTTGCAACCTTGGCTTTAAGGGAAAATACCATACTTTCTTCATCGCTACCTGCTTGGGAAGTTTATTCTTGCCACTTGTTTCCGCACCTTCACCGCTACCCCCTTCTTCTTGTTGCTTATATCTAGAGGCTCCACAAATTTCACATTTAGTAAGTTTTTCAGTTTCATTTCGAAACAACATACAATGATTAATGCACGCGTCCCACGTTTTATAACTAAAACCCAAATCCGCAGTCATCTTGTACGCCTCACGATAGGAACTTGGCACTTTCGCTGACTGAGGCAATGCCCTAATGAAATTTTTTAATAAAGAAGTAAATCCCTTATCGGTCACTCGATAATTAGCCTTCCAGTGCATAAGTTCTACAATAAATGAGAGTATTGTAAACTTATCACACCCTTCCCACAAGGCTTGATCAGCATCTCTCAAAAGTCTAAGAAACTTTGTGGTGGATGCATCTGATTGTACGATTTCTTCAATTCCTGGCTGGTTACTATCCGGCATAGCCATCCCTTCATGTACCATTCGCCTCATACAATCTTGCACGCCCAATTCAATTTCAATGCCATCTTCAGTTGTCCTATCATTATTATCATTCTTACGCGCCGAAATGTACTCTTCCCCGTGCCTAATCCAATTCTTGTAATCTTTTTGAAATCCCACTGCAATACAATGTGATCTCACGGTTGCACGGTCTTCTTGGTAACGATTTGCGCATTTTTTACAAGGACAATATATTTCTTTAACACCAACAGACTTTTTTGAGAATGCAAAATCGAGAAAGTTGTCAACCCTGCATAAATACTCATTTGAAATTCGATTATCCAAATCAATCCAACTTTTGTCCATATATGACTTGACTTTATATTTTTAACGTTAAAATACAACCTATATATAAGACCGAGAGACACAAATTTTAGAATAAAAATAAACTCATAAACAAACATAGTCTAAATATGTACAACTTTTGGCTCGATATAGATAATATACATTGTTGGAGCCTAGCCTATTAGTCGAACTTGGGCCCATGATATAGTATAACCCTATTACAACATTCACTCGTTCTCTCTCACAAGCCCCCCCCCCTAATTGAGAAGCTAATTTAAGGAACTAGGTTGATGTGCAAAACAACATCTAGATTGCTAAAAAGATTATGTGCTTTATCAAGTTAGGGCGTGTGCGTGGACAGACTAAACATGAAAAGAGCTATATCGTTAACTGTCCCCTAAACAGAGCAATGATAATATTATTTACATTTACATTACAAAATACTATAAACCAAAACAATGTAGAATCAACATTCAACTTTTTGAGACTTTTTGACCATTAATTTTCTACTCATTAGCTTGGTCTCCTTTTTACTCTATTAATTTTCTACTCATTGTTTACTTGAATTTACTTTCATGAAATTACACTAAAAGTATAAGGAAAATGACAAATTGGGGTCCAATGTTTGGGGGTGTGTGCTAATCATGGTATGATTAGCATGATCTTTTCATTTTAGAGAGGCCTTTTCCAACAATCGGGCATAAGCAAAAATATGGCTTATTTTTCACTATTTGTTTGTTTCTAGACTGCGAACTAACATATCATATGTTCTTACTTGCATAAGCAAAAATATGGCTTATTTTTTGTTAACTATCTATGATATTATCTCTACGGAGATTCTAGGAATTCCCCCCAAAAAACTATCTCAATCTTTCATCCCCAATCTATGTGCCACACATATGATAAGTTACTCTCGTGCACGATCGGTGATGTCAACTTTGGATCCCCGCCATTACCCGTTATCTTACCGTCTATACGCCTATAAAACACTGTCTATATAGTCTATAAAAACAAAAAAGAAAACCAAAACCCATGATTTGGAGTTCATAAAATAGCAACACTTCCGCAACAACTGCCTATAAAACATGAAGAGCATAGAAATTGAAAAAAACGCAACAAGAGCATACAAATGTATACCTGATTGTTGTAAATCGAAGAAATCAACGCTCAAGGAGGAGAGAGAAAGACCGAGATACGCTATATGAGGAGAGAAAGAGAGACTCGAGATACGTAGATCGAAGAAATCAACGCTCAACCACACCAAGAACAACAAAAATCAAAAATTAAAAGTAAATATGTATACCTACCGTTGATTTGGTCGCCGCGGTCGGAAAATCGTGCCCTAGCTAGCTATGGAGGAGAGAAAGAGAGAGATCCTTCGGCTTCAGAGACTTCAGATTACCGCGAAACTGAATAGGGAAATTTGGTTTCCCGGTATTTAATAACATTTACGGCGGACGCGTATAAACCGCCGAGAATAAGTACCTATTTACGGCGGACGCGTATAAACCGCCAAGAATAAGTACATATATACGGCGGTTATTTACGTACCGCCGTATAAAAATTCGACCTCGTATACGTACATTCCAAATGTACGTACATTACCTATTTACGGCGGACTAAGCCGCCGTATATATTGATTATATACGGCGGTTGTTCAGACCGCCGTATATATATAATATTAACGGCGGACGCGTGTCCACCGCCGTATATGGGCGCCGTAAATAGCCTAGTTTCTTGTAGTGATTTAAGCATTCTGGATATGAATTTACAAGAATAATTGAACAACTTATTAACCAACAAACCTTCTGTTATCAAGCTCAAAAGGATCTATATAACAATATTAAAGCCTTCTAGATATTAATTAACAATCATATTTGAACAAGGCCATGCCCAACAAACCTTATAAATATCAACATTAAAATTTTTGGATATCAATATTAAAGCTTAGTTGATATAATTAAAAAAACACATCCGAATAAGGCCGTGACAAACAAACCTTCTAGATATCAATGTTAAAAGTTTCTGGATATCAAGAAACTTTGAGATTGATATTAAGAACCTTTGATATTGATATCCAAAAGGTTTGTAAATAAGTGAAAATTCGTTCACGCTGCTTTCATATATGGTCAACAAACCTTCTGATAATCAATGTTTCTAAATATTCAGAATCTTTAAAATTGATATCCAGATCTTTGAGACTGATATTAAGAATGTTTGTTGGCGAAATAAATATCGAGAACTACAAAAGTCACGGGCTTTGTCCCGTGGCTTTCTCTCTCTAGGATTTATCTCCTAGGCGCTTTTGTGCGTGCATGTGTGTGTGTGTGTGAGTAGTGGAAAAAAAAAACACCAAAAGACATCACTTAGTCCCTCAAACGGGATTTTGAAGTTTTTATAAATAATTAAAGTATTAAATATTTAGTCGGGCGGTAGAGTTTGCAATGACCAGATATGACGTTATATATGACGTTATAGAGGTCCCGTTCGTGTATTGAAAGTTCCAGAGGGTATTACGAAGCTTTAATTATCTACAAAAATATATCACACATTTTTTTTTTTTCAAAAATTTCAATTATTTACATCTTTCAAAATACATTTCTTATAATCACTAGAAAAAACGTGTAGGAGAATCGCTCAATAGTATCACGTGAACTTTCATCGCATCAGACAGACGCACAAAACAAAATAAGTTGATCAATTTTGACCAACCTTCACATACATTACATATCCCACATGCAATCGTTGCTAAATTTTGACTACTTGATTTTCTTGAATTGCTAAATTTGAGTCAATTATTTAATCACTCAAAAAATGCATGTGCTTTATTTTTACATAAATGGAGGCTGCTTTGAGTCGGTCCATTATTATTTGTTCAACGTTCTTCGGGTATGCCCTTCACTCCAGTGGCGGACGCAGGAAATTAAGGAAGGAGGGCCAAGATTTTTTGGAGCAAAGGATTGAAGATGGGGGTTCGGGGCAGCGCCCCCGAAATTTTTTTTTTTGCCAATTTTTTCCACATGCAATACAACTTTAGTGCAACTAAAATAATCTAAGCAACAAGCTAACTACATACCTTTTTTTTTTTACATAATGCCATAAAATTATCTCTATTGCTGAACCAATCATCTGAATGAGACGATCAAACACACTAGTCCTTTTGGCTTCAAAAGATTTCCAATGGAGATGACATTTATATATTGTAAATGCTGCAACCGTTCAGCCTCTATTACTGGTGGTGACATTTTCATCGTTCGTCATTCCGTCTTGAGTCTCAGATACAATTCTTTAATTTTCTCTTTTTGCTATTCTAATTCTATTTGCCGAAGATTTATTTATACTATGTACGATACTACATCGTTTAGTGTAAAATTAAAAAAAAAAAAAAAAAAAAAAAAAAACCCAAGCAGGGCCAACTGGCCCCCCTTGCACCTTACTATGTCCGCCCATGCTTCACTCAACACATATAAAAGCTACCACATTCTTTCTTTCTTTATACGTTCATCAAAAAATGGAAGCTTTATTTTCCTCCCCACATCAAAATCATCTTTTCTTTTCCTATCCATCTCTAACTAAAACCCAACACTCACCTTCACAACCCACACTTGTTGTTTCCTCTCTTAAAATCCTCCAAGGTCACCCTCTTACTTCTACTACTACATCCCTAACCCCTTCCCCGACCGTCGTCGTTCCAACTCAACAACGCGTTTCCATTGTCGAAAACTTGTTAAATGCATTCGCTACTTTCATTAACGACTCCATCGACCTTCCTCTCACTGCCTCCGTCGACCCCATACACGTCCTCTCCGGCAACTTTGCACCCGTAAATGAGCTCCCACCTACACAATGTCTTGTCATACAAGGATCCCTCCCACATTGCCTCGATGGCGCCTACATCCGCAACGGACCCAATCCCCAGTTTACGCCCACCGGTCCCCACCACTTCTTCGATGGGGACGGAATGCTTCATTCCATTAGAATATCTAACGGACGAGCCACCTTTTGTAGTCGATACGTCAAAACAAACAAGTATGTTGCCGAGCAAGAGGCTGGCTATCCCTTGGTGCCCAACATTTTCTCGGGATTCAAAGGTTTAGCACCCTCCCTTGCACGTGCTGCATTATTTGCTGCCCGTGTAATTGCTGGACATTACAATCCCCAAAATGGTATTGGCCTCGCAAACACAAGCTTGGCCTTATTTGGTAACAAGCTATACGCTCTATGTGAATCCGATCTTCCATATGCCATTAAACTTGGGGCCAATGGTGACATCATCACACTAGGCCGTGAAGCATTTGATGGAAAGATTAACTCCATAAACATGACTGCTCATACTAAATCCGATCCAGAGACAAATGAAACTTTCGCTTTCCAGTACTGTGCCATTCGTCCGTTTCTAACCTTCTTAAGGTTCGATGCCAATGGTAACAAGCTAAACGACGTGCCAATCTTCTCCATGACACACCATTCTCTTGTGCATGACTTGGCTATTACCAAAAACTACGCTATTTTTGTTGAAATTCAAATAGGGGTGAAGCCAATGGACATGATCCACGGTGGATCTTTATTGGGTCCAAATGAGGGAGTGCCGAGAATTGGGATCATTCCGAGGTGTGCAAATGATGAGTCAGAGATACAATGGTTTGATGTTGCAGGGTTGAATAATTTGCACTCGGTTAACGCATGGGAAGAAGATAACGGCCATACAGTTGTGTTGGTGGCTCCAAATATATTGTCGGTCCAACACTTTCTTGACCGTACAGATTTGATGCATATAGAAATGGAGAAAGTAACCATCAACCTCAAAACGGGAATGGTTTCAAGGCAGAGTTTGTCCGGGAGGAGTATGGATTTTGGAGTAATAAACCCTGCTTATATAGGGAAAAAGAGCAGATTTGTGTATGCTGGACTAGGGGAGGAAAATGTGGAGGAGTCGAAAATGCCTAGAATATGTGGGATAGCGAAGCTAGATGTTGGATTGTCGTCATCAAATCGTGAATGTGTAGTTGGTATTCGGATGTATGAAGATGGTTGGTTTGGAGGAGAGCCGTTTTTCGTAGCTGATGATGAAAAAAATGGAGATGAGGATGATGGGTATGTAGTGTCGTACGTGCATGATGAGAATAGAGGAGAGTCGAGGTTTTTGGTAATGGATGCGAGGTCGCCTGATCTTGAAATTGTGGCTGCAGTGAAGCTGCCGCAACGGGTGCCTTATGGTTTGCATGGGTTGTTCGTCAGGGAAAGCGACCTTAATATGTTGTGATAACAATAAAGATAAAGATCCACCAGATATCCTCCCCACTTAGTATTATACTCTTCCCATATTTATCTTGTACAATATTTAGATAATTATTCATTATATTCATTGTAATCACTACAAGGAAAACCGGATTTAGAGACGGAAATTTAGAGACGGACGAAATCTGTAGCTAATTTGGCGACAGATTAGAGACAGAACCAAAAATCAGAGACGGATTCGGATTCCGTCTCTAAATTAGAGACGGATTCAGATTCCGTCTCTAATTCAGAGACGAAATATGAATCCGTCTCTAATTCAGAGTCGGAATCTGAATCCGTCTCTAATATAGAGACGGAATCTGAATCCGTCTCTAATTTAGAGACGGAATCCGAATCCGTCTCTAATTTAGAGACGAAATCCGATTCCGTCTCTAATTTAGAGACGAAATCTGATTCCGTCTCTAATTTAGAGACGGATTCAGATTCCGTCTCTAAATTTTAGAGACGGGTTTTGTATCTGTCTCTAAAATAGAGACATCGAATCCGTCTCTAAATTAGAGACAGTTAATCAGTCTCTAAATTAGAGACAGATTCAGAATCCGTCTCTAAACTTTAGAGACAGATTTTAACCCGTCTCTAATTTAGAGACAGATTTTTGAATCCGTCTCTAATTTAGTGACAGATTCAACATCTGTCTCTAAAATTTAGAGACAGATTTAGTATCCGTCTCTAAATTTGACTTTTCTTTTATATACTTTTATTTGTTTAGTTTTTTTCTATCTTTTTTTATATAACTTTTTCTAAAAAAAATCACTGATTAACAAAGGCTAAAATATTGTTTTCTAGTCAATAAAAATTTTTAAAAAAAATAAAAATAGGGCAGTCCGTCCCTCTTTTGACTTTTCTTCTATATACTTTCATTTGTTTAGTTTTTTTCTATCTTTTTTTCTATAACTTTTTCTAAAAATAACCACTGATTAACAAAGGCTAAAATATTGTTTTCTAGTCAATAAAAATTTTTTAAAAAAATAAAAAATAAATATAGGGTAGTCCGTCCCTCTTTTGACTTTTCTTCTATATACTTTCATTTGTTTAGTTTTTTTCTATCTTTTTTTCTATAACTTTTTCTAAAAAAAACCACTGATTAACAAAGGCTAAAATATTGTTTTCTAGTCAATAAAATTTTTTTTAAAAAATAAAAAATAAATATTGGGTAGTCCGTCCCTCTTTTGACTTTTCTTCTATATACCTTCATTTGTTTAGTTTTTTCTATCTTTTTTTCTATAACTTTTTATAAAAAACCACTGATTAACAAAGGCTAAAATATTGTTTTCTAATCAATAAAAAATTTTTAAAAAATAAAAAATAAATATAGGGTAGTCCGTCCCTCTTGACTTTTCTTCTATATACTTTCATTTGTTTAGTTTTTTCTATCTTTTTTTCTATAACTTTTTCTAAAAAAAACCACTGATTAACAAAGGCTAAAATATTGTTTTCTAGTCAATAAAAATTTTTTAAAAATATAAAAAATAAATATAGGGTAGTCCGTCCCTCTTTTGACTTTTCTTCTATATACTTTCATTTGTTTAGTATTTTTTCTATCTTTTTTTCTATAACTTTTTCTAAAAAAAAAAAAAAAAAAAGAACCACTGATTAACAAAGGCTAAAATATTGTTTTCTAGTCAATAAAAAAATTTTTAAAAAATAAAAAATAAATATATGGTAGTCCGTCCCTCTTTTGACTTTTCTTCTATATACTTTCATTTGTTTAGTTTTTTTCTATCTTTTTTTCTATAACTTTTTCTAAAAAAAAAACCACTGATTAACAAAGGCTAAAATATTGTTTTCTAGTCAATAAAAAATTTTAAAAAATAAAAAATAAATATAGGGTAGTCCGTCCCTCTTTTGACTTTTCTTCTATATACTTTCATTTGTTTAGTTTTTCTATCTTTTTTCTATAACTTTTTATAAAAAAAACCACTGATTAACAAAGGCTAAAATATTGTTTTCTAATCAATAAAAAAATTTTAAAAAAATAAAAAAAAATAAATATAGGGTAGTCCGTCCCTCTTGACTTTTCTTCTATATACTTTCATTTGTTTAGTTTTTTTCTATCTTTTTTTCTATAACTTTTTCTAAAAAAAACCACTGATTAACAAAAATTTTGGGTAAATAAAATAAAAGCATGTAAATAAAATAAAAGCATGTAAATATTTTAGATAACTTTTTGTAAATTTCAGTAATAAAAAAAATCTAAAATATTTTTTCCTATTCAATAAAAAATAATAAAAATTTCTAGTTATTATTAATACTATTATTAATATTATTACTGATTATATAATTAATATTAATATTAATTAATTAATTAATTAATTAATTAATTAATTAATTTTATAATTTATAATTTATTAATAAATATTATTAATAATAAATATTATTATTTTTAATGTTAGGCATAAATATTTTAGTTAGTGTATAATATAGTGTGAAATAAATATAAGTATGTGATGTGGGATTGTTTGATTGGATTTTAAAATTTCACGGAGATTAAGAGCCAAGCAAGATCCGACCCTTCATAACCTTCAATCCAAAGGCCCAAAATGTTTTAAACAAACACACTTACTCCCTCCCTCTCCCTATTTCTCTCCTCATTTCTCTCTCTCTCTTCATTCAAAAAATGCAAAACCTCTGCAAATGGCCGGCACCCTTTCCCTCTCTCTCACCGTCTCAGCCTCCTCCGTCTCCCTCACCGTCTCTTCAGCCTACTCCGTCGTCCTCCGGCGCCACCACAGCCACGGTCATCTTCGCCCTCCGTCACTCTCTCTCTTTCTCCATTACGCCTCCCTCTCCCTCTCTATTTTTCGGCCGGCGACATTAATAATCCGAACAGAGCATTTGAAGCAAAGGAATTCCGGCGAGGGCTATGGCTGTTCAATCGTCAATGGTTGTAAACTCTCTCTCTTTCGCTCTCTCTTGATCTAAATCAAAACCCGGATCGATTTCGTTTGGGTTTGCTTGAGATATATATACCCAGATTTTTGTGTTTTGATTTCGATTTGGAAACTCAGATTTTGGGTTTGGTTGGATTTTGATTTTGATTTTTTTTGGTGATTTTGTAAAGATTCAAAATTTTGGAAACTGTAATTTGTATTTTTTCAGATTCGTTGGTTGATTGGTCGCCGGTGGTTGCTGGTGGTTATTGGTGGTGATTGGTGGTGGAAGTTGTGAGGACTATTTGAGTATAAAATAAATTTAGGGGACTGATTTGATAATAATAAAAGTTAAGGGACTGATATGAAAATAATAAAAGTTAAGGGACTGTTATAAAAATAATAAAAGTTAAGGGATCGATTTGAAAATAAAAAAAGGTAAGGGACTGATTTAATATATATTTAAAAATATATATTAATATATTTTAAATATATATATATATATATATATATATATATATATATATATATATATATATATATATATATATATATATATATATATATTAAAATATGTAAGTATATATTTTTAAATATATATTTAATTTTTTTTTAAAAAAATATCAATTTAGCGACGGAAATATCCGTCGCTAAAATGGTTCGAAAATAAAATGACAAATTAAATAGAGACGGAAAATCTGTCGCTAATTCGTAGACGGTCATATCTGTAGCTAATTTAGAGACGGACATATCTGTCTCTAATTTAGAGACGGACATATCTGTCTCTAATTTAGAGACGGCCATATCTGTCTCTAAATTAGAGACGGACACATCCGTCTCTAAATTAGCTACAAAACAACGACGCCCAATTTAGCGACGAACCTGCACCCACGGAATAGCTACGGAATAAATCCGTAGCTAAACACGATTTAGCTACGGAATCTTCATTTTAGCTACGGAATTTGCCGTAGCTAAATCCGTTTTTCCTTGTACTTATACCTAGAATAGGGCTCTTGTAATTGTATATATACATCTCTTTTATTATCAATGAAATCAAGATTTCCTTCACAATTTTCCTCTGTCTGTCATGGTATCAAAGCGAAAGATTAAAAACCCTAAACTCATATAGCTGCTGCCGCCAACCACCATGGCCACCACCGATCTCACCCTCATTCCCAACTCAGCCGAACCAACCCAACCTCTCATTGCCGTCTCCTTCACCCATGTCCTCAAACTCACCAACACAAATTACATAGCCTGAAAACTTCAAATTGAAGCCACCCTCATCGGTTTGGACCTTCATCACTTCATTGACAACAATCACACAATACCCCCAGAAACCATTATCCCCACCACCAACACCATTGCCGCACCCACTGCCACAGCCGATAATCAACCAGCACCTCCTCCTCCACCACTACAGCCCGTGCCCAACCCTTCTTACAAACCTGGTTTCGACAAGACAAGCTTCTCCTTGGTGCTTTAGCCGGTTCCCTATCCCCATCACTTGTTCCTCTCATGTCCCTCTGTCCCACTATCCTAGCCGTACGGAACACCCTAGCCAAAACCTTTGCCAATCCCTCCAAAGGCCATATTAAACAAATCAAAGACCACCTTCGCAATATCACGAAGGAAACCCGATCCATAACTGAATATATGCAAGATATACAAACCTGTGCTGCCCAATTAGCCTCTCTAGGCTGCCCCATTGACCCCGACGACCTCATTGACAAAATCCTCGACCAAATCAATGACCCTGACTATGACAGTGTCATCTCTGCTGTCCAGAACCGTGAAAACCCGATCACGTTTGATGAGCTCCATGAAAAGCTAATCAACCGTGAGTTAACCCTCAAAAATAAACCCAAAACCACACCCACCTTTCCTGCGGCTGTAAACTATACCACCAAACACCAACCACGCTCATCCAACAACCAACCAGACTCCTCTCCCACCTTCAACCCTCGCACCAACTCCTCACCACAACCCTACAAAGGCCGCTGCCAATGGTGCCGCCGTGAAGGTCATTTTCTGTCCCAATGTCACACCTTTCGCCAAGTCTACCCTAATGCCCAATTCCCCCCCCCAACCGACCCAACAATAGTCGCCCACCCCCAACACACCAGCCCAGTGCTCACACTGCCACCACCACCCAACAATCGAAACCCTGGCTCTTTGATAGTGGAGCCACTCACCATGTAACCAACGATCTCAACAACCTAGCCCTTCATTCTCCGTATGATGGGACTGATGAGCTTCTTATTGGTGATGGATCCGCCCTCCCCATTACTCACACTGGTTCCACCACTCTCCTTACCCCCACTTCTAAATTTTCTCTTAATCATGTCCTTTGTGCTCCCTCTGTGTCTCGTAACATCCTTTCTATCTCTAAATTTTGTCTTGATAATAATTGTTCTGTCACCTTCTTATCGTCTTCTTTTCTTGTGAAGGATCTTCGCACGGGAGCCACTCTTCTGGAAGGCAGTTCTAGCTCGGGCATCTATGAATGGACGCCTCCCTCTCCCGCTGCTCACTCTATATCCACCTCCGCTACTTCAACATGGCATCATCGCTTATGCCATCCGTCTCAATCTATTTTGCGTCATCTTAGCAGTAGTTTCAATTTACAAATTCCTAGTTGTTCTAGCTTTCATTGTAAAAAGCCATAAATGACCATTTTCTGAAAATTCCATTCAATCTAGTGGTCCTCTTGATGTCTTATACAGTGATGTGTGGTCGTCCCTTGTTACCTCCTATGATGGGTTTAAATATTACATCATATTTGTTGATCATTTTTCAAAATATATCTGGCTTTACCCGTTAAAACACAAAAATGATGCCACCTCCATCTTCTCTGAATTCAAATCTCGGGTTGAAAAATTCTTCAATCGCTCCATTATCACCATTTTCAGTGATAATGGTGGAGAGTATATTGGGCTTCACCCTCTTCTAGTTTCCCATGGCATTACCCATCTTACCTCTCCTCCCCACACACCGGAACACAATGGGTACTCGGAGAGATGCCATCGGCCTATTGCCGAAACTGGCCTCTCCCTACTTACTCACTCTCATATGCCCCTCACCTACTGGCCCCTCGCCTTTGTCACAGCCAGCTATCTCATCAACCGCATGCCCACCCCCACCCTCAACATGAAATCACCCCACCTTATCCTTCTCGGTCATCCCCCTAACTACCAAAAACTCCGCAGCTTTGGCTGTCTCTGCTACCCGTGGCTTCGTCCCTACACCAAACACAAACTTGAACCTTATTCCTCTCCCTGTGTGTTTATTGGTTACTCTCCCACTCAAAGTGCCTACTATTGCCTAGATCCCAAAACTCACAAAATCTATGTTTCTCGACTTGATAAATTTGTTGAGACTGTTTTTCCCTACTCAACTACCACCTCAACCACCAATCCTTCCCCTACCATCACCGAATGGTGTTCCTCCTCCCTCCCAGTTCTTCTTAATCCTCCGGCCTCAAACCCACCTCAAACACCACCGCTGCTCCACCCTCTTCCCCTGTCAACCATCCGCATGACCCTACCACCCCATCCTCGGCCACAGCAGCTACCTCGGCCACAGCAGCCCCCTTGCCCTCACCACCTGCAACCACAACCGAACCTCTACCCACACACAGACCCATTACCAGGCTTCAAAACAACATCACCAAACCCATCAACAAGCTTAACCTTCATGTATCCCTTCCCCAATCCATTACTGACCCCACCACTGTTGCTCAAGCCCTTAAACTTCCCGTCTGGCGTGCAGCTATGCAAAATGAGTTCGATGCCCTCACCCGTAATCACACCTGGGATCTTGTACCACCGGACCCATCTCATAACCTGGTCGGGGGCAAATGGATCTTTCGCACCAAATATAATCCTGATGGCTCCATCGATCGCCACAAAGCTCGACTGGTTGCAAAAGGGTTTCATCAACGCCCAGGCCTTGACTATTCTGAAACATTCAGTCTGGTTGTCAATCCCGCCACCATTCGCACTGTCCTATCTTTGGCTATCATAAATAACTGGCCACTTCGACAAGTCGACATCAACAATGATTTTCTGCAAGGCTCTCTTACAGACGATGTATTTATGGCCCAACCACCTGGGTTTGTCAGCACCACTCATCCCACTCACGCCTGCAAGCTTCGACAAGCCATCTATGGCTTAAAACAAGCTCCTCGTGCGTGGTACAATGAACTCCGGACCTACCTTTTGTCTGTTGGCTTTCACAACTGTGTTTCAGACTCTTCTCTGTTCACCCTGCGCCACTCTCAAGACTGCATCTTCCTACTGACATATGTAGATGATATTGTCATCACAGGGTCTAACTTCCCCTTGTTGACAACTTCATCTCCTCGTTTGCTTCACGGTTTTCTCTCAAAGACCTTGTCTCCTTGTCATACTTTCTTGGTATTGAAGTCATACCTCACTCCCACGGTATTTTTCTGAGCCAACACAAGTACATCATGGATTTACTCACACGGACCAACATGCTTGATGCCAACCCAGTTCCCACTCCCATGGTTTCGCATCCAGCTCTCACAGCTTAGTCCGGATCCCCACTTCAAGATCCCTCAGAATATAGAGCAATTGTTGGATCTCTCCAATACTTATCTCTTACTCTATTTGATCTTTCCTTTGCGATTAACAGACTCTCACAATATCTTTATGCTCCTACTGATCTCCACTTGAAAGCATTAAAATGAGTTCTTCGCTACTTAGTTGGCACCTGCTCTCATGGTCTGCTTCTTCACCGCAACTCTCCTACATCACTACATGCCTTTACTGATGCTGATTGGGCAGGCGACTCTGATAACTACATCTCCACCACTGGTTATGTTGTGTACCTTGGTCGAAATCCCATCTCCTGGAGTTCTCGCAAACAACGCACACTCGCTAGATCATCTACTGAGGCTGAGTACCGCGCAATGGCTGCCACTACAGCCGAAGTACTTTGGCTACAAAACTTGCTTCGTGAACTTGCTGTCAAAATCTCGAGCCCACCTGATATCTATTGTGACAACTTGGGGGCAACATATGTAGCTGCAAATCCCAAGTTTCATTCCAAGATGAAGCACCTAGCTCTAGACTATCACTTTGTACGGGAACATGTTCAAGCTCGAGTCTCTACGCGTCTCTCACATCTCTGGGTCTGATCAGTTGGCGGATGCACTGACTAAAGCCCTTCCTCGCGCACGTTTTCTTGAGTTAGTATTCAAGATTGGACTTTCTACACGGACGTCCATCTTGCGGGGGCAGGATAACAATAAAGATAAAGATCCCCCAGATATCCTCCCCACTTAGTATTATACTCTTCCCATATTTATCTTGTACAATATTTAGATAATTATTCATTATATTCATTGTAATCTTATACCTAGAATAGGGCTCTTGTAATTGTATATATACATCTCTTTTATTATCAATGAAATCAAGAATTCCTTCACAATTTTCCTCTGTCTGTCATGTTGCATGTTGGTCCCAAAGGTGGCAACAAGGGTGAAAATACAGCTAGAGGGGGGGGGGGGTGAATAGCTGTTTCAATTTTTTTGCCCTCTTTTAAAAACTAAACCTCTTACTTACAAAATCTCTTGCAGTTGATAATAGACTGCAAGTGAAGATGTAAAATGCACAGCGGAATATTTAAGTTGCAAAGCGGTTTGATAGAGGCGGTTTGTAAAGTGCGGTTTGGTGGTGTGGTTTTGATAATTGCAGTTTTACAAACACGTGTATTTTTGACAATGTTAACTCCAAACACTATTTCACAATAACGGATAGCTAAATAAAGATCAAACAGAGACAAAGATAAATAATTAGTAATCCCAAGAAATATAAATGCAGAAATATAAGAACACGTGATTTGGAGTGGTTCAATCGATAAACGATCTACGTCCACTACCAAGATGGTTAGTCTTGGATTTTCAAGAGTGATTTTACTATTGAGTATGAGAGATTACATGTTACAAAGATCGATACTCAAATCTAAAATCTATTCTATGAAGATCAAATCCTAAGACTATAACCAGTGTATCTCAAGTGATTAATCTATGTGATTAAATAAGTGAGGTGTGTGTGTGAAAACAAGATCAAGGCTCTTTAAATCTATGAGATGTAGAGCACAATGATTATTGATGTGTTAAGGCTTGATTTCTGGGCTGAAAAATATTTCTTGATGGTTGAAGATGAAGATTCAAAGGGCTTATGAATTTCTGGGCAGAGCTTCAGCTTCTTATGAACACAGCACTTTTCAATTTTTCAAGCAATCTTCAAATGAAGAAGATTAGGGGTATTTATACCCAAGCACTAATGAACTAGCCATTGGACACAGCTGTTGCAAGGACAGTACTTGATGCTTTCTCATTGGTCCACAATATCCACTTTTGTCCTTTGGTACAAATTTCCATCGCAGATAAAGCCGATCGTGCTCCACCGCAAGCAATGAGGTTAGGACACCTGTCATCTTTTCAAGATCCTTGCAGATCTTCTCTGACATTGAATCACGTGACAAGATTTAGTGGTTGACTTTTGATATTGCTGACGTGGATTCCAACGGTAAAAAGGTGGTTCACTTCAAGTCTCAATCATTGGGGCGGTTCTGGTGTGCATGCGGTTGGATATATGCGGTTCCACCAGGAGCGGTTACAAGGTGCGGTCAAAGTACTAGAACTGCACTAGTGCGGTTCACAAAGGTTGTTGCACTGAGGAGTTCAAGAAGCGGTTTCAAAGAGGAATTACACAAGCGGTTCAGCAAGTGCGGTTCTTGAAGAGCGGTTTTGAAACAACTTGAACTGCAACCCTTAGATCCAATGAATCTTGTGCCAATCTTCAAGCCTAATTTTGACCTATTCTATAAAATGGACTTAGCTAAAAAATTGAAGTCTAAGCTTCATTACATAGGGTCCTAAAGTCCTTAAAATAGACAGGAGGTTATGGTATCAATCAAATCTAATACAAAATAGGAGGGTTAAAATATGCATACCCAACAATCTCCCCCTATTTGATTGATGCCATTACCTATTATAACTAAAGCAAGCATTGTACTTGGTAAAAACATGTCCATAAGAATTAACATGGTAATTCATGTCCCAAATCAATGCACACACAAGCTTAAGCTATAGATTCTTATACTATCTGAAAGATAAAAACTTACAATATGGAAAGTATAGAAATGCATTCAGTGCACTTGAAAAAATATGAGTTTAAGTTTAAAGTGAGGTTTAAACTGAATGTTTAACCTTCATTTCAAAAATATGATTTTAAGTTAGAAAATGTTTGAATGAGGTTATAAACCATAAGCGGTTTCATTGTTCTTCAAACAAGCAGTTTGATATGGACAAAGTTTTGGAACCATGATGCAATTTCCATTAATTCCTAAAGTGATTACAGTTACAGGAATGAAGGAAAATTACAAGGTTACAAAAGATCAAAAGAAGTTGGACAAAAGAAAATACATGAAGTGCGGTTCAACAAAACAAAAGGAGTTCAGCAAAAAGGAAAGGAATTACAGAGAAGGAGCGGTCCTAATGCTGACGCGGTTGATGCTGATGATGATCGCGCGGTTGATCACGTTGCTGGTTGACCTCTTGATTTGGCACTGAAGATCCTGAGGGTCTGAATGCTGAGCTTTCACCTCTAATGATTCTTCTCAGGGTTCTGACATCTTCAGATTATCTTCCCAGGGTGGTCTCAACTGCTCTGAGTGCGATTATGGATTGAGCAGCGGTTGAGCCTACAACATCAACTGATCTTGTGTTGGCAGCAACACTCTCTTTGATCTCAGTGGTGAAAGATTCAATGCAAGCTTTGAGGGAATTGTAGAATGTGAAGATCTCATCTTGAATAGTTGTGGTTTGAGAGGAAAGAGTATCTCTTAAGGGTTCAAGATCAACTGATACATTCAGGTTGGATCTCAATTCCTTGATGGAGTTGTCAAGCTTGAGGTTGAATCCAGCCTTGAGGTTCTCAAATCTAAATGAAATGTCACCATCAAAGGTTTTGACTTGTTCCTTGAGACTGTCTCCCACAATGTTAAGGTCAACATTGATTCTGTCTTTTAGGGAGTCCAGCTCAGAAAGAATCTTCAATTGCAGGTCATCAAGGGCGGTTTGAGAAGGAGCGGCTGAGGTTGAGGCTTGATGTTGCGGTTGAGATTCTTGAAGGGATTTCATGAAGGATACAAGAGCAGAATTTGTGGAGGAGACGAATTCATCAGAGAGCTTGGTGAGCATTTCCTGCAGTTGAGTTTTTAAGACTGCATCACCCGTAGCTCTAAGAACTCCTCTAGCCAGATCTTCATTGAACCCTTGAAAACATGCTGTTGCTGCGGTTTTAACAGCTTCAGCGGTTTGATCTAAGGAACTTCTCTCCCCCTTAATGGCATCAATCAATTGGGCTTTCATGATTGCCAATTCAGCGGTTTGAGAGTCTACTTTGGAATGTAAGGCGCGGTTGGAGGCTTCAAGGGAGGAGTTGGAGGCAGCTAGGGCAATGTTTGATTCTGTGAGTTTAAGCATATGCCCTTGGTTGACAAGAAATTGTGATTGAATAAGTTGGAGGGTGGAAATAATTTGGTAGTAGTCAGAAGGGGCGATTGAAGTAGAGGGAATTTGGGTAAAAGAAGGAGGCGGTTGAGAAGTAGGAGCGGTTTGAGGTAGAGGGGATAGAAGGGTTTGGAATATGCGGCTTGAGAGGTAGAGGGGATAGAAGGGCAATGTTTGATTCTGTGAGTTTAAGCATATGCCCTTAGTTGACAAGCAATTGTGATTGAATAAGTTGGAGGGTGGAAAGAATTTGGTAGTAGTCAGAAGGGGCGATTGAAGTAGAGGGAATTTGGGTAAAAGAAGGAGGCGCTTGAGAATCTGCAGTAGGAGCGGTTTGAGGTAGAGGGGATAGAAGGGTTTGGAATATGCGGCTGGCTGGTACAGTGAATGGTGAAGCGGTTGAGGGAGGAATGGGTTGTGTTTGGGGTAAGGTAATTTGTGCGGTAGAAATAGGGGCGGATGGAATAGGTGCGGTTGAAGGAGGAGGTGGAATAACGGTGGTTTGAATGTTTGAGGCAGTTGGAGGAGGTTGAACATTGGAAGTTGGAATTCCAGAAGTAATAGGGTTAGAGGTAGAGGATGAACTGATTGAAGTAGAATGAAGTTCAACAGAAGGAGATTTCTGAGGAACTGGGGAATCAGCAGGAATAGGAGAATTTTGAGGAGGAGGAGTATTGACGCGGTCAGGAGAAGGAGTTGGGGTGCGGTTGCGGTTAGAAATAGATACAACTGGAGTGTGATGAGAATAAGGTGGTGACTGAGCGCGGTTGGAATGAGGAGGGGAATTGGAGCGGTTGGAACGTTGAGGTGAGGGAGTTGGGGTTCTGTTTTGGTCAGAATTGGAATGGGATTTGGAAGGTGAATGGGATGGTGAATGTGAAGGGGAAGGTGAAGGAGATGGAGATGGAGAAGGAGTAGGTTGTTTGGCTACACGTTGCAGGAAACGTTTGGGTCCTTTGGTTGGGGTCTTTTTCTGGGCTAAGTGTTTGACCCTTTTTGGCTTCTCCCCCTGAGCGGTTGCAGCTCTGAGGGGTTGAGAGGGAGAAGGCGGTCTAGGTGATGGGGATTTGGCTGGTGAGGAATGATGAGAGTGGTCAGGGGATTGAGATGGTGTTGGAATAAAAGTTTGGGTTGGAGGCGGTTGAGTAGTTGGCTGCGGTTGAGGTTGAGGGGGCGGTTGTGTTTCAGCTTCCTTTGATTTTCCATGAGCAGCCTTTTTCTCAGCTGCCTCTCTCTCAAGCCTTGCTAGCTCAGCCTTGTAGAAGGCGGTCAGGTCCTCATCAGAGAGCTTAGCTACATCAGCCTGAGTTTGCTTGGCTTTCTTAGCCCTTGCCACCAAAGGAGGGATGGTTACATCCTCTGCTTCTTCTTCTTCAATCTCATCTAGAAGAGACATCTTCTCTTTCCCTTTCTTGCTTGGTCCAGCACCAGTTGCACCACGCGATTTAGCTGGTACGGTTCTGGTTGCCTTAGGAAGCGGTTCTTCAGCAGTCTTCCTCTTCCTTGAAACCTTCCTTATAGCTTTTCCCAGACCCTTAACTGCGGTTGCAGGAGTCATCTCAACATAATGCTCCTTAGGCTGGATGGTATCAGCATCATACAGGGCCTTGTAGTCATCATTGCCAAATGAAAACCTGAAGTTGTGGCAAGCCTTTAGTCCAAGAGATTCTTCATCTCTCCAATGAATAGACAACTCTGGAGTAGACATCCTTAATTCTTCTAAGTGTTGGTAGTTGGTGAAGATGGCGGTTAGCAATCTACCAAAAGGTCTCCACCTGATAGATTCATCATTGGTCTTCAACTGGTATGCATCAATGCTGCTGGAAAGCTCTCTCATCAGAATCTTTGGCCAATGGAGCTTCATTCCATTAAAGATGGCACAGCAATACTGCCACTGCTGTGAGGTGAAGTTGTTGTGGTTTCCAGATTTTCCACATACAGACTTCCCTAGTAGGTAGCAGAGATGGCTCATTAACTCTCCAAACTCTCTCCTTGGCTTCTTCTTGTAGTACCCAGATAATGAATCCAAAGTACCAGTGAGAGTTGAGCAGGTAGCATCTTGGACCTCTTGAGACATCTCAACAGGAGCACTAGAAACGTGGAATTCATAAGTACTCCTGATATCCAGGTAATCAATAGAGACCTTGAACCCTTCAACAATTCCAACCAAAATGGGGATCTTATTTCCATCTGAAAGCTCTCTTTCTCCACGTACTGCGGTTGCATAAAACTGATCTATGAATAGAGGGATGGTGTAGGTTTGCTGCTTGTTGAAAAGGGGAAGGATTCCAGAGGCTTGCATCTTCCTGATCATCTCCCTTCCAAGAGCATCAGATCTAAGCTCTGGCTCATTGATCTCCCAACCTGGTAGAAAATATTTGGAGTTCTACACGGAAAACACTCAAGTTAGATTTAATAATAAAGTCACAGTTTGCAAGCGGTTTGGTGCACATATGCGGTTGGCAATAGTGCAGTTTTGGAAATGATGATTTCCAAACCTTAAGGAAACTGTGAATACAGGTAGGAAAACAAATAAGAAAAGTACAAAAGTATATTTACTTAGTACGTGGCATTGTAATCCAAAGTTATCCCACACTGCAAGCAGTTGTGTTGTAGGGAAAGGTTATGGTGTCCAGCCTATATACTTAGTAATACTTAAGTAAATTTCAGCATGCGGTTTAAAAATATATATATGCGGTTTTGAAAAACATAGCATGCGGTTTCATAGGATATACTTTGCGGTTTTCAACATGCGGTTAATTAAAGAGCATGCGGTTGAAACATAAGATAGAAGCGGTTACACACATGCGGTTTAGAGTAACGCGGTTCAAACATGCAAAACAAAATCCAAAATTTCAAAAATTTTCTAAGTTAGGAAAAACAAGATTGAAAATTTAGGTCAATCCAAAACATAAGAAATTTCTGGAAATGGTGATGAACAGTCATATGAAGGCATGAAGAACAAGAAGAACACCAAGAATAGAGATTCAATGAAAGTTGACCAAAATGTACAAATAATGTGTCAAAATGATCACATTGAGCAGTAAATCAATAATATTACTGTAAAAATTTCTACTTTACTCAGAATCATCCAGAAAATGCATAAATACAGAAGTGGGTTTCGAAACTTAAAAAGTTTAAAGTTCAAAATCAGTGCTCAAGATGTGTATTGATCATGAAATAAAGTTGATAATCTGAATCATAAGCATAATCCGAGCATAACCTAACTAATTTCATGCAAAATGATCAAGAAATGAGGCATATAGAAGCAAAAACCAGTTTAGGGTGTTTGAAACTTGAAGGTGTTCATCAATGGCGGATTAATCAATCAAACATGTATGATTTGTAGAAAAGTAAGAAGTTTAGGGTTCAGAACACATACCATATCAAAGATAGGTTGTTTGGGTGCCATTGATTTGAAGAGAACTTAAAGATTTTTGAGGGTTTGACAGTTAGAGAGAGAAAGTGAGTTGGTAGAAAAACTGACAGAAGGTACGTTTGCAGAGAGATCAGTTGGAAAAGGTCGAAAAGTTAGAGAATGATTTCTATATATAGGCACGTTTTGAGGGTTAGGCAGCTGAAGGGACAGTTTCAAATTCCCACAGGGTAAATCATTACAAATGTTGCACCCTTTCAGCTTCAACACATCAACCAATGACGGCTGACATGAAGGCCATTAAATGCTGATGTTCCCTTTGCATTAAATGCATTCAAATTTTAAAATTTCGTGGGAAAACATTTGCAAATAAAGAAAAAAATAAGGACTGAAAAATAAATAAAAAGAATTTGAACAGTTTTTTTTTTTTTTTAAATAAACATAAGCAATAAATTAGAAATTACTCCAAGTTGAAACGCGATTGAGATCCAAGTGGTCAAGCTGCAGTAAGCGGTTGGAAGTAAGCGGTTGGCGGCAGAGCGGTTGGACTACTTGCGGTTTGGTACACGCGGTTTTCAAGGTGATTTGAAACTATACTTTAACACCCAAGTTAGCAAATAAAAGGAATGAATTTACTTAAGTTCAAGCATACCCATTTCTCCTCTGAGGAAGGAAAACCTCTTGGAGTCTAGAGCCTTTGTGAGGATGTCAGCAATCTGGTTGTCTGTCCCCACGTACTCTAAATGGATATTCCTCTTCTCCACATGGTCTTTGAGGAAATGATACTTGATATCTATGTGCTTGGTCTTGGAATGCATGACAGGGTTGTTGGAGACTGAAATCGTTGAAGTGTTGTCACACATGATTGGGCAATTTCCTTCTTCAATTCCATAGTCCACCAACTGCTGCTTCATCCAAAGGATTTGACAGCAACAACTTCCAGCAGCAATATACTCAGCCTCTGTGGTTGATACTGAAACTAATGCTTGCTTTGCTGGCCCAAGCAACTAGTCTATTCCCGAGGAAATGACAAGTACCACTAGTGCTTTTTCTGTCAATAGTACAAGCTGCATAATCTGCATCTGAATAACCTACAAGATCGAAGTTCGAATCTTTGGAATACCAAAGTCCAAGGTTAGTGGTTCCAGATAAATAACGGATTATACGCTTGACTGCAATCAAGTGTGCTTCTCTAGAATCTGCTTGATAGCGTGCACATACACAGACACTAAACATGATATCGGGCCTACTAGCAGTTAAATAAAGTAATGAGCCGATCATACCTCGATATAAAGTTTGATCAACCTTCTTACCTTTTCGATCCTTATCTAGCTTATTGCCGGTGGCCATTGGAGTATCATAAGCTTTAGCATTTTCTAATCCAAACTTCTTTATCAACTCCTTGGTGTATTTGGCTTGGCTGAGGAAAATACCTTCTTCGCATTGCTTGATTTGAAGCCCGAGGAAAAATGTTAATTCTCCCATCATGCTCATCTCAAACTTGCTTTTCATTAGCTTCTCGAAACGCTTACAAAGTAACTCATTAGTAGAACCAAAAATAATATCATCGACATATATTTGAACAAGTAAAGTATGCTCATTATATTTGGCAATAAAAAAGTTGTATCAATTTTACCGCGTTTAAATCCTTTTTCTAGTAAAAATTTAGAAAGAGTCTCATACCATGCTCTTGGAGCTTGCTTAAGTCCATACAAAGCTTTCTGGAGTTTGTAGACATGATTGGGAAATTTGGAGTCTTCAAATCCAAGCGGTTGGGCAACATACACGGTCTCTTGCAGTTCACCGTTGAGGAAAGCACTCTTCACGTCCATTTGATATAGATTGAAACGCTTGAAAGAGGCGTAGGCTAAGAAGATTCTGATATCTTCCAATCTTGCAACTGGAGCAAAGATTTCATCATAATCGATTCCTTCTTCTTGCCTATATCCTTGTCCAACCAACCTTGCTTTATTCCTAGTGATGCTTCCATTCTCATCCATCTTATTTCTAAATACCCACTTAGTTCCTATCACTCCTTGATCCTGAGGTCTAGGCACCAAAGTCCAGACCTTGCATCTTTCAAACTGGTTGAGTTCTTCTTGCATAGCAACGACCCAACTGAAATCTTGGAGTGCTTCATCAATCTTCTTGTGTTCAATTTGAGATAATAAGGAAGTATGCTCATCATAGTTCGATCTCCTTGTTTAAACACCGGAAAACAGGTCACCAATCACATTAGAGAGAGGGTGACTGCTGACTTCACGAACCTCCGGAGGTAAGTCTGGTTGAACTGAGGTTTGCTGAAGATCTTCAATTGGAACATTGTTAGATCCTTCAGCGAAGTCATGAAAGGTAAGTTGACGAAGAGGTTCTATAAGCTGGATAGGGAAATTCTCAACTTCTTCTTCCCTTGGAGTTGCATCTGGAATGGGAATTTTAGGTGCGGTTTCAAAAGTGCAGTTTGAGGGAATGTCAGTTGAGGGTGCTGGATTTTGCGGTTGAGGTTCAGGTGCGGTTTTAGAGGGTTCACCTGTTTCATTATGCTCAACAAAATCATCAGCAACATTTGGAGCCAAATGTGGCTCAAGGAGAGAATGCTTATCGAAAGTAACATGGACAGACTCAACTATTTTTAAACTAGTTTTATTGAAAACACGAAAAGCTTTTGAATGTTTAGCATACCCAACAAAAATACCTTCGTCGGCCTTGGCTCCGAATTTACCTCTATTTTCTCTTCCGTTGTAGAGGACAAAACATTTGCAGCCAAAGATCTTGAAGAATGCAATGTTGGGGGTTCTTCCTCGCCAAAGCTCATAGGGAGTTTTGTTATAGGTTTTGTTGATGAGGGAGCGGTTCTGAGTGAAGCATGCCGTATTGATTGCTTCCGCCCGTAAAATACCGAGGCGCCTTAGCTTCGTATATCATTGTCTTTCCAAATTTCGATCAACGTCCCCGTTCTTCCTTTCCACAACCCCATTTTGTTGTGGAACACCAAAGATTGAGAAATTGTGATCAATTCTATGGTCATCACAATACTGAGCAACACCGTTGTTTTTAAATTCTGTTCCATTATCTGATCGAACACTAACGATGTCGTCTTCTTTTTGAGTTTGGAGCCGTCTAAAAAGTGCGGTGAGAATATCATAGCAATCATCTTTGGAAATCATCATCTCAACCCACGTATATCTTGAATAATCATCCACCACCACTAAAGTATATCTACTTCCTCCAATGCCGGGCAAAGTGGTTATGGGTCCAAACAAATCTATGTGAAGCTTGTAAGCATCTTGAAGTTGATAGAGCGGTCTTGCCTGGGTGAAAGACGACGCGGATCGCTACTGCCGGCATGCACTGCATTTCTCAGGATGATGGTCAGCCACTTTAGGTAAACCACGAACGAGGTTTTCCCTACCAATCTTTGCAAGATACTTGAAATTCAAGTGGCTGTAAGTACCCAAATCCGGATCGTCCAAATCCGTCAGAAAGTTAACCGAAATCCGTTAACTGGCCCGCTCCAGGTTAACCGAAACTCGTTAAACTCCCCGTTCCTGTGCCAACGAGACGTCCGGATCGCCCGTGCATCTCGACGTCGAACCGTACTTAACACGTGTCATCACACGTAAAAGCACGGCTTTCCCAAAACGCATTTTCCCAAGACTTTTCGGGGGGTTTCGGACATTTCTGACCGTTATTTTAAAAACTGACAAAACCGGGACCGGGGAACAAATTCCCATGAAGGCCGGTGACTCGAGGGCACGTGGCAGCCATGCCACCTCCCTCTAGTCACCCTTCAATCAAATTCAAAGGGAAAAGACCAAAATGCCCCCTGGTTTGCAAGCCAAGTCCGCCGGACTCATCGTGCACATTTTCTCGAAATTGCCAAGTCCTTCAAATTCTCAAAATACCACAAAACCCCCCGGATTCGGGCCAAGTCCGTCCGACTCCTACCGCAAATTTCACCTATAAATAGAAATGGTCAAGCCTAAGAGACAGAAAATTTACCCCAAAATTTCACCACCCCCACGGTCCAAACTGGTTTTCACCCCTCCCGAGCTCCCGTTCTGTCTCGATTCGCGTGAAACCTTCGTATTTCGGTCAAATACGCCCCTTTCAACTTCGAAATAACCTTTCGAATCACTTTCCGTATCCCGTACACACCTCCCGAGCCAAAGGAGTCGACCCTAGCCATAGGTATAACTCCCTCTCTCTAAATCTCCCGTTCCGTCTCTGCCACGCGCCGGCCGCTATAACCGTTTCGAACGTCGTTATTAAAATGTAGACGCCTCCGTCTAACGGGGTCCGATACGTTTTAGCCCCTAGATCCTCTTCTCTTTCCGTAAGAGAAGTAATCACGGGTTAAAACGGCGTTCCGACCCCGTTCCGTTTACTTTTATGTCATTTACCGTTCCGGATCGATCGATCCGTTGATTGTCATTTACAATTCCGAGCCGTTTGGCCTCGTTGATTGTCATTTACAATTCTGAGCCGTTTGACCTCGTTGATCGTCATTTATAATTCCGAGTCGTTTGGCCTCGTTGATCGTCATTTACGAATCCGGATCGTTTGATTCCGTTGATACCGCACTTTAAATACTGTCATTTACAAAGTCCGATCCGTTTGGATTGTGATAGTATTTACTCTTCAAAGTTCGAGTCGCAACCCGATTCGTTGATCGCATATCATTTAATACGCATTTTTCCCGTAAAAATCGTTAACAATGTAATGCCCGGTTCAAAACCGGAGTTCGTCCGTCGAACTCTCTTTCAAAACGCGCGAAATGACGTTCGGCCTCCGAACGCTCATCTTCAAACTCAAAGCCGCCATTTGACACTTAAAATCATTTAATACGCATTTTTCCCGTAAAAATCGTTAACAATGACTCGCACGGTTCAAAATCGACGTTTGCCACGCAAACGCTCATTTCAAACTCAAAGTCGATGTTTGCCACGCAAACGCTCATTTCAAACTCAAAGTCGACGTTTGCCACGCAAACGCTCTTTTCAACTCAAACCGACGTTTGTCATTCAAACGCTCGTCTTTTCAAAAGTCACCTAATCAACGTTTGTCATTCAAACCAAGATTAAGCTTGTCATTCAAGCCCCCATTTCAAAAGACACACACACACACGATTTCGAGAAAGGTAGAAAGACTCGTCATGCGAGGCGTTTCGGGCGATCTCGTAATACTCTACCCGAAACGTAACTTGACCTCCGAACCTAACAATCTCTGGTACAAAAAAGCTTTTTACTCGTTTTTGCTGCCAATAAAAATGATCCCTTTTTTCAAAGCCTTTTCCTAAGTTTTTGCTACCAATAAAAACGACACCTTTTCACAATAGCCGTTTCTCAACGTTTGGGCTCAAAATACAAAACCGCGTGGCGACTCCTCATTTTGTTCCTTCCCATGAAGCGAGGTCTCAGACACCAACCCCTCCGCGAAAGACAACCGCCTTTTCCGCGCCCCCCGCCCGCGCGCGGAAAAGATCGGGTAATTTCAGTGGCTCAACCTCTTGTGCCAAATCCAACTATTTTCGCTCACATTTTTAGCTACAAAACAGAGATTAATAATACTACATGCAGAATTTAGATCAATAATGTAAATATTACTCTTACGAATCCCTGTGAGTAGGGTGACTCCGGAAATGCTATCTTTGATAAAGCAGTTTGATGACGTGAAGTTGCAAAGCATTCCTTTATCGCAGAATTGAGAAATTGAAAGGAGGTTGTGCTTGAGTCCTTCAACAAGAGAAACCTTCTCAATGGTTAGGTTTCCTCTCCTTATAACACCATATCCAATGGTCTTGCCTTTGTTGTTGTCACCAAAGGTTACAGACGGACCACTTGCTTCAATAACATCTTCAAGTAATGATCTATCTCCAGTCATATGTCTTGAGCAGCCACTGTCAAGATACCATTCATTATCCTTAGAGTGACCAGCCATTAAGCAGAGGACCTCAACATAGCGGTCGTAGATTTGACGCAAGGTTTCGTTGGGTTTTCTGTTGAAGTTGTTGTAGGATTTTTCAACAGCATATAATTTGCTTTCCTTGCATTCGTCATCACCTTCGAGGTAGCTCTCTATGGCATCCCACATCTGCTTTGCGATTTTGAGATACATCACTTTCTGAAGAGTTGATACGGGGAGGATTCCAGAAATGATGTGCCTTGCCTTGCTGTCCTAGGCAGCTAATCTCTTCTCTTCATCCGACCACTCATCTTTAGGCTTTTTGACCTCTGGAGTTTCTGTATTGGTGGTTGCATCAGTGTTGGCCTTCATTGGAATCCACGGCCCATTGAGTACGCACTCCACCAGCATCTCATCAATAGTCTCCAAATGAATAAGCATTCGGCACTTCCAGATGTCAAAGTGGTCTTCGTCCAAGATTGGAATGTGTGAATAGTTAACAATAGTCATTGTCTTTGAATTTGCCATATTGAAACGGCACACAAGCTGTTAAGCTTGAAAAACAGTGGTTTTAAAATGTGTTTGCTCTGATACCACTTGTTGGTCCCAAAGGTAGCAACAAGGGTGAAAATACAGCTAGAGGGGGGGGGGTGAATAGCTGTTTCAAATTTTTCGACCTCTTTTAAAAACTAAACCTCTTGCTTACAAAATCTCTTGCAGTTGATAATAGACTGCAAGTGAAGATGTAAAATGCACAACGAAATATTTAAGTTGCAAAGCAGTTTGATAGAGGCGGTTTGTAAAGTGCGGTTTGGTGGTGTGGTTTTGATAATTGCAGTTTTACAAACACGTGTATTTTTGACAATCTTAACTCCAAACACTATTTCACAATAATGAATAGCTAAATAAAGATCAAACAGAGACA
Organism: Adenophora triphylla var. japonica; assembly: GCA_022495995.1. Taxonomy (NCBI): domain Eukaryota; kingdom Viridiplantae; phylum Streptophyta; class Magnoliopsida; order Asterales; family Campanulaceae; genus Adenophora; species Adenophora triphylla. The sequence continues at coordinate 511,026 of JAFEMH010000934.1, forward strand.
AAGATAAATAATTAGTAATCACAAGAAATATAAATGCAGAAATATAAGAACACGTGATTTGGAGTGGTTCAATCGATAAACGATCTACGTCCACTACCAAGATGGTTAGTCTTGGATTTTCAAGAGTGATTTTACTATTGAGTATGAGAGATTACAAGTTACAAAGATCGATACTCAAATCTAAAATCTATTTTATGAAGATCAAATCCTAAGACTATAACCAGTGTATCTCAAGTGATTAATCTATGTGATTAAACAAGTGAGGTGTGTGTGTGAAAACAAGATCAAGGCTCTTTAAATCTATGAGATGTAGAGCACAATAATTCTTGATGTGTTAAGGCTTGATTTCTAGGCTGGGAAATATTTCTTGAAGGTTGAAGATGAAGATTCAAAGGGCTTATGAATTTCTGGGCAGAGCTTCAGCTTCTTATGAACACAGCACTTTTCAATTTTTCAAGCAATCTTCAAATGGAGAAGATTAGGGGTATTTATACCCAAGCACTAATGAACTAGCCGTTGGACACAGCTGTTGCAAGGACAGTACTTGATGTTTTCTCATTGGTCCACAATATCCACTTTTGTCCTTTGGTACATCTGCTGCAGATAAAGCTGATCAGGCTCCAGCTGCAAGCAATGAGGTTAGGACACCTGTCATCTTTTCAAGATCCTTGCAGATCTTCTCTGATATTGAATCACGTGACAAGATTTAGTGGTTGACTTTTGATATTGCTGACGTGGATTCCAACGGTAAAAAGGTGGTTCATTTCAAGTCTCAATCATTGGGGCGGTTCTGGTGTGCATGTGGTTGGATATATGCGGTTCCACCAGGAGCGGTTGCAAGGTGCGGTCAAAGTACTAGAACTGCACAAGTGCGGTTCACAAAGGTTGTTGCACTGAGGATTTCAAGAAGCGGTTCAAAGAGGAATTACACAAGCGGTTCAGCAAGTGCGGTTCTTGAAGAGCGGTTTTGAAACAACTTGAACTGCAACCCTCAGATCCAATGAATCTTGTGCCAGTCTTCAAGCCTAATTTTGACCTATTCTATAAAATGGACTTAGCTAAAAATTGAAGTCTAAGATTCATTACATAGGGTCCTAAAGTTCTTAAAATAGACAGAAGGTTATGATATCAATTAAATCTAATACAAAATAGAAGGGTTAAAACATGCATACTCAACATTGCAAGTCACAGAAGAAGATGCATGAAGATAATTAACATTACGGATGCTGTCAATAAATATTAGCCATTATAATAGGGATGGGTCATGAGTGGGTATTTTAAAAGCGAAGAGTAGTGATTTATGTGCAAAGAGGAGAGTGCGTGATTATTAATCTTTCTAGACTTGCGCTGTTATTGAGATGTGTGCATTAAGGGACTCGAAAATGCCAATCTTTTCTAGCTTGAAGAAAGAGGTGCCAAACTGATTCAGTCTTGATTTATTTTATTGACATATATAGAAATGTTATCTTGATGCTGATAGATATCCTACATAAATAGTTCTCTTATTCCTTAAGTTATTTAGTTTCCTATTCATTATAGGACAATCTTTTCTATTTATTATTAGACTTGTAAACCAAGACAACAACTCTCCTATGTGTATAAATAGGAGATCAATATGTCATAAAAATTACAATGTTTTCCAATACAAAATATTTTCTCTATATGGTATCAGCCTAAAGATCCTTAACCTACCTCTACAATGGCCGAAAATACCTTAATCCCTAATGCAGCCGAGTATGACAAACCTCTCATCTTTGTTTCTCTTTCTCACATAATTAAACTTACTTCAATAAACTATATTGCTTGAAAAACACAACTAAAAGCAACCCTTATTGGTCTTGATTTATTTCAATACCTTGATGGATCTCTACCGGCACCACCACAAGAAATAACCACCGCCACAACTGCATCTACCAACACTACTCCGGTGACAACACCATCCACAAACACCGTCACATCAACAACCAAAGCCAATCCTGCTTATTCAACATGGTTCCGCCAAGATAAACTTATCATTGGTGTTCCTGCCGTAACTTTGTCAACCAACCTTGTCCCTCTTGTTTCTCAATGCATCAACACCCATGATGCATGGAAAACACTTGCAAAAACTTATGCCAATCCATCAAAAGGCTACATCAAACAAATAAAAGACCGCCTTCGAAGCATAACAAAAGGATCGAGATCCATCTCTGATTATATGCAGGAATTTAAATCTTGCTCGGCCCAACTTGCATCCCTCAGTCGCCCTATTAATCCTGAAGACTTGGTTGATAAAATTCTTGAACAACTCAATGACTCTGAATATGATAGTCTCATAAGTGCGGTTCATAGTCGGGACACCCCTATCTCTTTCGATGAACTTCATATATATATATATATATATATATGAGGGTATGGCATGGTTCAGAATGAAAAAATTCTCTTTTGTAACAACCAATACTCATTAATCCAATGAGCGGTAATGCAAGTAAAATTCTAAGCAGAAAAACTATGGTTAGCTTTCCAACCATCGGTAGTCAAGGAAATATTACCTTTGTGGCTTTGGAGTAGATTGGCTAAGGCAAGTTTTCCAGAGACGGGAAGAGAATTTTAATTGCCTGGTAATGGTAGTTCAGGATATTGGCTCGAATGCGGGGTTGAGAGTTCTGCAAACACGGTGAAATCTCTCGTCTCCCGAAAGTGACAAGGGTAATCGACAACTCACAATAAACATGGCTATTATATCAACATAGACTTTAGGATATGTGACACAAGGTATGTTGAGTTTGGTTTGAGTTTTATCATCCCCACCTTTTGCATGGTTTTAAGTGTGTCTCTTTAGCTGAGACATATCCTTTTTGCTTGGACGAGCTAGGTGTTTCTTACAAATTTTGCACTCGACTTTTTCTTCACCATGATCATTGATAATCATGTTAAAATATTCCTCATACTTTGAAGCTATAGTTTCTCTGCCCTTACCTTTGTCCTTCCCCTTCCCCTTACCCTTACTACCACTAGGAAGACTAGTCATTGACTCACCCCTATTAGAATGATTTGTACTAGTAAGAGTTTCACCGGTAACTCGAACATCATCCTCGTCCTCTTCTTCCTCGTCATCGGCATCTTCATCTATTTGATGATAGTTCTTAGATGTGTAATTATGTTCAGGTTGTTGGGAGTCAAAAGAAAAGTTAGGAGTAGGACCTGGGGTAAAATGGCCGGAAAAAGGATGGGTCATCACTGGGTTTGAACCATCATTGATTATATCAATTGTTCATTGTCAATGTTTTGTGATTGTTGGTATAGTCGTGGTGATGGAGGTCCAAATATACCTTCAACAAAACCCGTCATATATATCTAATTAAAGAAAAGATTATTAAGGCTTTGAAATATCAAATAAAAAAAAGCAGTCTATTTCATATAATAAAATGGAGATAAAAACAATAATAAAATTGACAAAATTTGTAGATAATAATAAAATACATAAATAAATATAGTAAAAACTTAAAAATATAAAATTATCTCAACCTTGATGATGAATTATTCTTGAATATACAAATGTCCAATAATTTTTATTTTTCTAAAACAATTTCTTCGAAAATCCAAAAAAATATACTCCCTCCGTCCCGGTAGTAACTTTACACTTACTATTTACGCGTAAATTAAGAAAAAAAATTAGTGGAGAAAATGTTGTGAGAATGAAAACACTACAAGAAAAACAGGTTTTAGCGACGGAAAAATCCGTCGCTAAAAGCCAAAAATCCGTCGCTAAAGGCATTTAGCGACGGAAAAAATCTGTCGCTAAATATTAACGACAGATTTTTGGGCTGTCGTTAAAGTAACGAAGGATAATTCCGTCGCTAAAACTCAAAAATCCGTCGCTAAATGTTGAAGAGGAACGACAAAATTAATGTACTGGCGACATTAATAGCGACGGATTTAACGACGGAAATTTCCGTCGCTAAAATTTATTCCAAATTTTCGCAATTTTTTTAATTTTTTTAAATTTTCTTTTTTCAATATTTTTTATTTTTGATATATCAAATTACCGACGGATATTTCTGTCGCTAATTTGATATTTTTTATTAAAAAAAATTATATAGTATATATATATATATATATATATATATATATATATATATATATATATATATATTATTTTAGTAGCATTATTATATTTATACTAAAGCTAAATGTTTCTTTTTTTAAGCAATACAATTTTATTTCATTCATTTTAAAAAATCATTACATACATAGAAATAAATAATTATATAATGAATAAGAAAATTATAAAATAAAAAATGCCAAATACAAATATTTTTTTACCAAAAAAAAAGAAAAAGATAAAACTCATTTACAATTTCTTTTCCCCCTTCCACAAAAAACAAAAAAATAAATAAACAAATAATAATAATAAAAAAAACACTTTCTTCCCCAAATCTCTTCCTCTTCCACCCCGTCTCCTTCCCCTTCTTTTTTAGTCACATAGCAATTCTGTACTCTAAATTACTACAATCAGGGAACATAACATAATCCATTTATCGTAAAAAGCACTTCCTTAACAACCTTTGCTGATCATAACAGCTAGAACAGCAACAACATCACTTCAACTTCTCAAGTCACCATCATATATTAAGCAGAAAGGCCATCACTAAAATTTCAAGCAAAAGAAGCACCACGCCCTTAAGCATCTTATGAAAGTTGAAATAGCAGCAAATCTAGAGGAAGATTGGATTATATTGCTCAAATAGCAAATAAACCTGTAAATCAAGAAACCAAAGCCCAACATTTAACTTACAGTACAGCTAAATCAAATACATCACACACAAAAATGAGAGCAAACACTAACTCATCAGTCAGCTAAATCAAGAAACTTAATTCCTTCAAATTTGCATTAAATCTGAAACCAAAATTCACATTAAGAGACCAAAAACCTAATTTCTTCCATCGCCCTTAGAAACAATGTAATTACTCAGAAATGAGACATTTCTAACTATAGCAACCAACTAAAGTAGCTATTGCACAATTTCCATGTTCACACACACATATGTACAATAAGAGAAAGAGAGAAACCTCTGTTCTTCTGGATTATCAATGCCGAAGCCGGAAACGGAGAAATCAATGGGAACAACAGTGTGGTCGGAGCTATACAAATCCTTACTGGTAACATCGAGAGTCCGATCCTCAATACACTTGGCTCTCAAACGGGAGAGGAAGCAGGTGTTGGCGTAGGAGACGTTGAGTTGGAGGTTGTTCGGAGAGGGATCTAAAGAAGAAGGCGGAGGCGCAGGAGGCGAACTGGTGTTAGCGGACGAAGACGGAGCCGATTTGAGGGGAAAAGGGAGGGGTGGGATTCCGGTGATGGGTGATGGGTCCATGGAGAGAGAGAGAGAGAGAGAGAGAAATTGAGGAGGCAGATGGGTGATAGGATTTGGTTTTGTTTTGTGGAGAGACAACAAGAAAGGTGTGAGAGGATCATTTAAATCTGATTTGAGGGGGAGAAGAGGGAGTAGTTGAAGGGGGAGGGTTGATGTGGCGGTGGCGGTGGCGGAGATGACTAAAGAAATGTGTTGGAGAAGGAAGAGGAAGGAGTAGAGGAGGAGGAGGCGGCGGCGGTTCTTTGCTTTTGCTGAAAGAAGAAGAGCAAATGAAATGAAAAGAGTGAACACAAGGAATAAGAATTGTTAGGTTAAAGAGTAAAGAGAGAGAATGTGGGTAATTGGGTAAATATTGACAATTGGATTGAATTCAGTTTTTTGGATTGAATGGTTATGATGTTTTAACTCATTGATCCATGTGAACATTTAAAATTCAATGGAACAATGCCACATCATCATGTGCTTTTATTTGTTTCACACCATATTTTAACTAAAATATTTTATGCCTACTACTACTAATAATAATAATGATCATCACCAATGATACTTATTAATAAATATTTATTCCTTTGTAAAAAAATATAAATAATTATAACTAAAAAAAGTTAATAATTTTTAAAGAAATTAAAATATATAATAGAAAAAAAGAGGGACGGACAATAGCATTTACTTTTTTAATTTTTTTTAATTTTTTTTTGAATAAATAAAACTATTTGAGATGTTATTTAGTAGGGAATTTTTTTACAAAAAGTTATATAAAAAAAGTTAATAATTTTTAAAGAAATGAAAGTATATAATAGAAAAAAAGAGGGACGAACAATAGCATTTACTTCTTTAATTTTTTAAAATTTTTTTTTTGAATAAATAAAATTATTTGAGATGTTATTTAGTAGGAAAATTTTTTACAAAAAGTTATATAAAAAAGGTTAATATTTTTTAAAGAAATGAAAGTATATAATAGAAAAAAAGAGAGACGAACAATAGCTTTTACTTTTTAATTTTTTTTTTGAATAAATAAAACTATAAGAGATGTTATTTAGAAGGAAGATTTTTTACAAAAAGTTATGTAAAAAAAGTTAATAATTTTTTAAAAAATGAAAGAATATAATAGAAAAAAAGAGGGACGGACAATAGCATTTACTTTTTTAATTTTTTTTGAATAAATAAAACTATTTGAGATGTTAGTAAGTAGGGAAATTTTTTACAAAAATTTATTTAAAAAAAGTTAATAATTTTTTAAGGGTATAGGGTTTAGGGTATAGGGTATAGGGTATATAGGGTATATAATAAAAAAAATTATAGGGTATATAGGATATAGTGTATAGGATATAGGGTATAGAGTATAGAGTATAGGGTATAGGGTATAGGGTGCAAGGTATAGGGTATAGGGTATAGGGTATAGGGTATACCCTATAGGGTATAGGGCATAGGGTATAGAGTATTCCCTATAGGGTTTAGGGTATACCCTATAGTGTATAGGGTATACCCTATAGGGTATACATTATAGGATTTAGGGTATACCCACCCTATAGGGTATACCCTATAGGATATAGGGTATAGGGCATATGGTATAGGGCATAGGGTATAGGGTATACCCTATGGGATATAGGGCATAAGGTATAGGGTATACCCTATAGGATATAGGGTATACCCTATAGGGTATAGGGTATACCCTATAGGGTATAGGGTATAGGGTATACCCTATAGAGTATAGGGTATAGGGTATAAGGTATAGGGCATAGGGCATAGGGTATAGGGTATAGGGTATCCCCTATAGGGTATAGGGCATAGGGTATAGGGTATACCCTATAGGGTATAGGGTATACTCTATAGAGTATAGGGTATAGGGTATAAGGTATAGGGCATAGGGAATAGGGTATAGGGTATACCCTATAGGGTATAGATCATAGGGTATAGAGTATACCCTATAGGGTATACTCTATAGGGTATAGGGTATACCCTATAGGATATAGGGTATAGGGCATAGGGTATAGGGTATACCCTATAGGGTATAGGGTATATCCTATAGGATATAGGGCATAGGGTATAGGGTATACCCTATAGGGTATATCCTATAGGATATAGGGTATAGGGTATACCCTAAAGAGTATAGGGTATAAGGTATAGGGCATAGGGCATAGGGTATAGGGTATACCCTATAGGGCATAGGGTATAGAGTATACCCTATAGGGTATACACTATAGGGTATACACTATAGGGTATAGGGTATACCCTATAGGGTTTAGGGTATACCCTATAGGGCATAAGGTATACCCTATAGGGTATACACTATAGGATTTAGGGTATACCCTATAAGGTTATGGTATAGGATATAGGGTATACCCTATAGGATATAGAATTTAGGGTTTAGGGTATAGGGTATACCCTATTGGGTATACCCTATAGGGTATAGGGTATAGGGTATACCCTTTATCCTATAGGATATATCCTATAGGGTATACCCTAAACCCTATAGGATATAGGGTATACCATATAGGGTATACCTTATAGGGTATAGGGTTTAGGGTATAGGGTATAGAGTATAGAGACAGATAAAATTATTTAATTTTTATTTATAAATGTATAGTTTTTTTTTTTTATGAATATAAATAAGTATTTTGGAAATTTTTTAGTATTGTAGTTTTTTTCAAAAAGTTATATAAAAAAAGTTAGAAAAATAATAAACAAATGAAAGTATAATAAAGAAATCAGGGACGGGTAAAATTCTTTAATTTTTATTTATAAATGTATAGTTTTTTTTTATTTTTTATGAATATTTATAAATATTTTGGACATTTTTTAGTATTGAATTTTTTTTTCAAAAAGTTATATAAAAAAAGTTAGAAAAAAACTAAACAAATGAAAGTATAATAAAGAAATTAGGGACGGGTAAAATCCTTTAATTTTTATTTATAAATATATAATTTTTTTTAATTTTTATAAATATAAATAAATATTTTGGACATTTTTTAGCATTGAAGTTTTTTTCAAAAAGTTACATAAAAAAAGTTAGAAAAAAAGTTAATTTTTTTTAAAAAAAACAATTTCCGTCGCTAAATCCGTCGGTAAATTTTTTGTAAAATCCGTCGCTAAATCCGTCGGTATTTTAAAAGAAAAATAATTTTTTATTTTTTTATATTTAGCGACAGAATAATTCCGTCGGTAATTTATTTTTGTTAAATCCGTCGCTAAATCCGTCGCTGATTTTAAAAAGAAAAAATATTTATTTATTTTTTATTTATTTAGCGACAGAAAAAATCCGTCGTTAAAAAAATTTGTAATCCGTCGTTATTCCGTCGCTAAATTCGTCGCTAAATGGGCGGGCTTTTTTGGCGCCACTAATGCGACGGATTAGCGACGAATTCATGTCTGTCACTAAAATTCGTCGCTAAATCCGTCGATAACTGATTTTTTCGTTTTATTTTGCTTCCGTCGGTAATCCGTCGCTATTCCGTCGCTAATAGTGACAGAAAAAGGTCCGTCGCTAATTTTCGTCGCTAATTGACAATTTTCTTGTAGTGAAAGTGAGGTTTGAGAGAGAAAATGGGGTAGGAAATAATGATTTGATTGATGTCGTAAGTATAAAAGTAAAGTAGGAAAGAGAATTAGTGGGTGGAATAGTAAATATTTTTTGCCATCTTAGAAAGTGTGAAGTTTGTAATGGAACGCCCAATGAAAAAAGTGTGCAGATTGTAGCAAAACGGAGAAAGTATTTTAGAAATAATTTCAAAGGTTGGTACCTGGGACTTGTGATTTGACCAACCTTCACATTCATTACATATCCCACATGCATCCATCGTTGAAGTTTTATGGATTCGAGATTGCAGTCCAATTATAAAAACAATTTTGACTACTTGATTTTCTTGAATCGCTAAATTTGATTCAATTATTTAGTCACTCAAAAAATGCACGTGCTTTATTTTTACATAAATGGAGGCTGCTTTGAGTCGGTCCATTATTGTTATTATTATTATTATTATTATTTTTATATCCAGGTTTCCAGATTCATCGGACCAATCCTGGACCACCAAGTACCGGTCTCTTAGTATGCTGGCGGAGGTAAATCGCGGATGTCTTTTACGCAGCCAGGGTGGCACCCTTATCTTCAGAGCCCAAGGGAGCCCTCCTACAAGGCATTTACATCACCAATTATTCTTCCCAATTTCTTTCCTCTGGGTTTATTATTATTTGTTCAACGTTTTTCGGGTATGCCCTTCACGTGAAGAGTAGTGATTTATGTGCAAAGGGGAGAGTGCGTGATTATTAATCTTTCTAGACTTGCGCTGTTATTGAGATGTGTGCATTTGGGGACCCGAAAAATGCCAATTTTTTTTAGCTTGAAGAAAGAGATGCCAAACTGATTGAGTCTTGATTTATTTTATGGACGTGTATATAGAAATGTTATCTTGATGCAAGCGAAGTGATGAGATGAATATCTGTCTGTAGTACAAGTGCATGGAGACGGAAAGTATCCTACTACCTCCTGGATTGGGAGCTAGCATATGTATGTGCTCATACTTTGGCAATTGGATTAAATAATAGTTTCTTTTTTTTTTTTTTAATAATATTAGCTGTTTGATCGTTCAATTTATTAAGAGACTAGTACATGCTCGTGTTCAAGGACACAGTTTTTTTTTTAATTTAATTTTTTTAAGGACAAAATGGAAAAGGGACAAATGTATGAGGGCAAAATGAGAAATTTGCCGCTTGACACTATTCATACAACTACAGGACGTTGATGAAAGCCATTGGCAACTAATCTAACCTGTATTTATCAAGAGATCCGTCTGATTTTCTCTTGATGCGAAACACCCACTTACAACCGATCAGGTTTTGATTTTGTTGTGGAACCAAGTCCCAAGTACCATTTCGGAGTAGGGCATCAAACTCTGCACTCATGGTCTTGCACCAATTTGGGTCCTTTATAGCTTGAGTTACACAAGTTGGTGTTCAACACAAGTAGACAAAAACTCAATTGCCACCATTATTGCAAGATTCTTTTAAGTTCAAAATAAAATAAAGGTCAATATACATTTACCCCAAAGTATTTCGGCAATCTCACTTTACACCTCAAATTAAATTTTGTCTCAGAATAACACTCTAATTTGTCTTTAGTTTCACTTTGACCCATGACCCCTAACGGCATTAAAAATTTAACGAAATTTGGTCATGTACATGTCATGTGAAAGGACTTTTGTTCAATTTTCTTTAAAAAAAAGAAGGATATTAATGTCATTTTGTTATTAAGTACATTCTCCATCCAACCCCACCAATCAGCAACCGCCACCACCATTCTCCCCAGAATCCGACCACCACCACCATTTCCCCCCATGATTCTGGCCACCACCACCAACATTTTTTTAAAATCACCAATTTCACAAACACAAAGAAAAAATTAGGAACAATTTCAGTAACTCATATCTGAGGATTAATTTTTGGCTAGGGGGATAAGAGTGGTACGAGATTGAAGATGGAGAGAAAAAGCTTGAAGGTTGTAAGGAGAGGGCGGACATGGAAGGTGGAAGAAGAGACAGACATGGAATGGGTAGACATGGGATGGGTAGGAGAGGAATTTTTTCTCAAATAATATATTTTTAAAATTTTATTTACCAAAGTGACTTACTGTTCAAACTTTTTCCCAAAATGTCCCATTTTTTGAAAACTCGCTACACCGTGTAGCGAGTTTATAATTTTTCAGTTAAAATCGCTACACCGTGTAGCGATTTTAATTTTGCTCAATTTTATTTTAATATTTATGTTATTAAAAAAAAATAAAAAAATTTGAAATCGCTACATGCTGTAGCGATTTCAAATTCAAACTATTCAACCAATTAACATCTAATTAACATATAAATTTTTAACCACTTGAAGTAAAGATGTTGTCTCAATCGAAACAGACATTGGCCAGGTACGTTTACGTAAAAGCACATGAAATAAATAAAAAATGAAATCAATATATTTTTATTAAATTAACAATATAATAATTAAAAAAAATAATTACCTTATTATGCCCATTCCAAGTCCTTGTCGTAAGTTTGTGCAAGCGTCTATATTCTTTCACGCACTCATCCCATGACTACAAATATATGATTCAAATATTTGAGAATGATGATAAATAAATAATACTAAATATTTAAACTGAAATGAATTAAATACCAGTGGGGGCAATGCAACTGTCGGTAAGTTGGTTAGTCGATTTTGGTCCTAATAATAAATTATAAATATTAGTCAAAAAATCTATATATATTCGTTAATTAATGTAAATACAAAAAAAAAATTAAAAAATAAATAATTGAACATCAAATGTTTACCCTTATCATTTCATCGTGTTCAAACGGTTCTCGCATGACAATTGAGACATTGTTTCTTCTCAAAATGTCAATCTAAAAATCACATTATTATCACAATCACATATCACATATCACATATAAAATAAAAATCACATTATTATCACAATCACATATCACATATAAAATAGTAATAGGAAAATATTAACTTACTGTTTCAGTTAAAGCCGAATCACCATATCCCATAAATGTTCAATGTTCCTTGATTGTTCATTTTTTTCAACCTATAAAATTAAATACAACATAAAATTAAACACAATATTTAAATAATAATAATTAAAAATTTATCTAATTTTACATTCAAATAAAAAAAAAAACTATCTCATCTAAAATTAATATTTATTTTGAAATAAAAGGTCACAAAAAAATAAACAAATTAAAGAAACCATAAACAAATTAATATTTACTTTGAAATTAATATTTAAACACACTCTATCTCTCTCTCTCTCTCTCTCTCTCTCTCTCTCTCTCTCTCTCTCTCTCTCTCTCTCTTACTCTCTCTACTCTATCTCTATCTCTATCTCTAATTCTCTCTCTCACTCACACAGGAACGGGAAGCATAAATCAAAGAAACCACCGCCACCGCCTCCCCTTCCCTTCATCCCGTCCAGCCTCACCACCGTGGCTACCCCACCCCTCCCACAATCAGGTGACCCCCTTCCCTTCCCTCCCCGTTAAATCCTCCCACCGTCTATTCCGTCCAATCGATCAGCGTTACAACGTGGCTACCCCACCCCTCCGACAATCATCGGCTCTAATCAATGGAGGAAGCAACTACCCACCAAATCAAGACCTCCAGAGCGATCAATTTTTAGAGACGAAGCCCTAAATCACGTAAACCATCCGCAATTCGTCTGGATCCGCCTCCAAACCGTCCGCAATTCGACCTCAAATTCGGCCGCAATTCGCCCTCAATCCAGATTCAAGGTAATTTCCCTCCGGAGCAACCAATTGTCGTTGTTGGTTCGTTGTTGTTGTTTTGGATTGAAGGTTGATCTGAATTTTGGTTCATGGTTTCATTGTTCCAACGATTTTTATTTTTTTTTAATTAAAGAACATAAATTAGTTAGTTTGGGTTCTCATTTGTAATAATTTCATTCTCATTCAAAATAAATGGTGATTTTCTCATTCAAAATCAATGGTTTTTTTTTAATAATTGTTACAGAGAACTTCAAAAGATTATTTTGGGTTCTTGTTGTTCCAGTTGTGTGAATATGGGTTCTTGTTGTTGTTGGTTCACTTGTGTTATTGATTGGTATGGAAAAATAACTTAATTCTCTTTCATTCATATATAGAAATTTGAAGATGTGGGGTTTGAAGATGTGGGGGTGGGAAGTAAATATGAAACAGAGAAAATAAACAGAGAAATTAAACAGTGAGCTTGCTCTGAAGGAGTAAGGAGTAAGCAATAAATGTGTATGAACATTTACATTGAAGTTGAGAAATAAGTAAATTACCTTTTGAATTTTGAAGTTTGAATGCTTTTTGTAGATAATTGAATTTGAAATTTGAACTGTAAAGTTTTGGACTGTGTAAAGTTTTGGGGTATATAAATGAGAGAAGAGGGTGTGGATTTTTTTTACAGAAATTCAAATTTTAGGAGGGAACAGAGGACGGGAAGACTATTTTTGAATCTGTAATTTTTTTTATTTTTTTAAGGGCAAAATGGGAAAGGGAGTGAATAGTGAGGGCAAAATGGTCATTTTCACGGATGGAACTATTCACTCTACTGTTCAAAAGGCAGCTTCCATTTATATATATATATATATATATATATATATATATATACTGCTTCCGTCCCATAACAAGCGACACACTTTGCTATTTTGGGCGTCCCACTGATAAGTCACACTTCCTAAAATGGAAAAGAATCTTTACTATATCCTCCACTCATTCTCTCTCCTACATTATTATAATACTCACAACATCATTATAATTTACTATTCTCTCCACTCATTCTCTCTCCTACTCAACTATCTACACTCACAACACATCAACATTTTCACTTTTTCCTTAATTCTCGTGCGGAACAATAACTGGGTCGCTTGTTATGGACTGGAGGGAGTATATATATATATATATATATATATATATATATATATATATATATATATATATATATATATATATATATATATATATATATACTCCCTCAGATCCCGGTGAGTGTGGATTTTTTGTCAACTTTGACCAACTTTGACCAATAATTTAAAAAAATAATAATGATCCTAATAAAAATTCAAAAAATGTTATTGTTAATATTATTAAGCGTGATACAATAACAAATTTTTAAATTTTTATTAGGATCATTATTATTTATTTAAATTATTGGTCAAAGTTGGTCAAAGTTGACCAAAAATTCACACTCATTTAGAACTAGGAGTATATATATATATATATATATATATACGATATGGAGGAGAGTGTGTGGAGAGTGTGTGTGTGTGTGTGTTTTTTTTAGAGAGAGAGTATGAAAGATAATTCTTTCTATTTTTTAAATGGAAGCGTAATTTTAAGCGTTCTCTCTGAAGCGTGCTTTCAACTGAATACAAGCTCTCCTTATATAGATGGAGAGAGGACACTATTACAGACACCTGTCCATTCTGGACACCACTCCTTTACAAAAGAAATAAAGCAAACAACTTTTACAAAAGTAAGTAACATTATTGAAGCCGGGTACACATTGGGCCCCATCGGCACTATCAATAATGACTTTCCTAAAAGAAAAACAAACTACTTTACTTTACTTTAATAAAGCAAGATTCTTGCTGTCTAAAGCAACCATTATTGCTAGAAAGTTCATTGTCTTCATTTGCCGACTTGCAGTAGTGCGGTCGTCATTATTCAACCCGTGATATTGCAGCGCTGCTTTATCTTTATCAGTCTTCGATTTAACTGTAGCCTTCTCTTTTTTGAAAGTAGTAATTGGTTTTGGAGTATTTCTATTATAATTCCCGGACCTACTCCGTTTCTCTTTTCTTCTTTTATTTCTTCTTCAAGCTCCTTAATTTCTTGTAGGAGCTTATCTTCTAATCTGTTAAATTTTTCAAACGATTGTTTGACTGGATTGGCCGCCATTTAACCTTTAATCTTTGGCCGGGGATTTCCCTTTTGCTGCAGCCTTAGCTTGCTGAGATATAGCCTCTATTAAGGTGTCCCAAATATCCTCTTGAGTTGGCTCGGGCTGAGTTTCTCCTGCCAGGCAATTGAAAGTATTAATAGAGTCAAGTGACCCATGTGATGACACTGTTTTCATGGAATCATCATCCTTTGCTCTTTGATTGGGAAATGCCGAGAGGAATTGGTTCTTTATGTGATCCAGAACCTTCACCATGATTGTTTCTTCAGATTCTTTTGGACATTTTTTCTGAAAATAATTTTTCAGACTGCTCATTGAATCATGTTGGAAGCATTGTTCCTTGGGACCTTTATTACGGTCGTCAATAATAACAGTTTGAATATTAACTGTTAATTTACAAATATCTTCAGGAGTCATTCTACTCCACCATTTGAAAAAGAAATTTCTTTGTAAAATTGGAATATCAAGATTATCATGAGCGATGGATATTGTCCATCTCCAAATCCATGGAATTTGGAATTTTGCAAAGAATAAGAACGGACATTGTCCATAAATCAATTTTTCTGTTTGCAATTGTGCAACTAGTGGACTATTGTCACACCAAGGATTATATAAATCTATAATTTCTTTTGGCAATATTTTCAAAGAAGGGCCAAATTTTGACCACCAGTAGTAAATCCAATTTGGAACTGGCTTTTTCAAAATTTCTGAATTTATTGAGAAAACCAAGAATGTTTGTTCTTGGGGTTTTGATAATAAAATACCTTTGAAAAGGCTTGGATATAATCCCAATAATTATAATAGAGATATTTCCCTTCAGCTATTTTTATAGCTTTTTCTCCATTGGGATTTAATCCCCATTCTCTAGGGAGCAATATCTTATTGATATGGCATTTGCTATAGTTTATAAAATTTTCATCACTATTATTATTATAATGATGAGTAATTGTTACTGATTCAGTAACTTTTAGCAAGATTTTCAAATTAGGTCTTGCTTGCCCATTGAGGCCTAGGTAACCTCTTGATTCGAGGTATCTGGTCTTAATTGACCAAGCATCATTTTTGGTAATTTTGAGGTCTTCATCCTCAATAAACATCACAAATTCTGTGATAGGATTCTCATAATATTCTTGCTCCATAGTATTCTCAGCATTGGCAATATCTTTATAAGATATCATCTTATTAGATGATGAGGAAGCTAATTCTTCCCTTTTTGATGAGGAGGAAGCTAATTCTTCCCTTTTGGCGCAGGTAATTGCTGCACATTTAACTTTGCCTTAATTGGCATACTGTCCAGTCTCCAATTAGAGGAACAGTTGGTAATTCTTGATGGGGTAATATATTGTTACTTCCATTTCCTCGACCACGGCCATTACCGCGACCTCTTCCCCTATTAGGGGTTGTCATTTTCCCTGTAAGAATTCTCGGGTTAAATAATCAGCAAGAGAATTATTTTCTCCATTTATGTATTGAATGTCAAATTCAAAGGCAGATAATTGAGCTTGCCATCCTGCAAAAATTTGCTTTGCCACAAGATTTTTAACATCTTTCTCAATAATAGATTTTACTGAGCTGCAATCAATTCTTAGCAAAAAATTTTGATTTAATAAATCATCCTGAAATTTTGAAATACATTTAATTACAGAAAGCATTTCTTTCTTACACTACTAGAAACTGGTCATTTACCCACGGAATATTACCCACGGAATATTTCGTGGGTATTACCCACGGTATTACCCACGGAAAAACCTAATTACCCACGGTTTAAAAAAGTTAAAGTAAAAATAATTAAAAAAAATTTCCCACGGAAATTCCGTGGGTAAACGTCCACATTACCCACGGAATAATTTCCGTGGGTATTGTCGACGGAATTTCTGTGGGTAATTAGAATTAATTACCCACGGAATTTATTCCGTGGGTATTACCCACGGAAACCATTCCGTGGGCATTACCCACGGATATTTCCGTGGGTAATCTGATATTTACGTGGGCAAACTATTTTTCCTTGGAATTACCTGCGGAATGGTTTCCGTGGGTAATACCCACTGACATTTCCGTGGGTAATCTGAAATTTCCGTGGGTAAGTTTTTTTTTTTTTTTAAATAACACGAGAATTCCTCTTTCTCCCTCTTCCTCTTTACTCTGCCAAGCCGACGGCAATTGACGAGCTACCATTGACGTGAGCTCCCTCTCTATTAGGCGGCGAGGAAATTTGATTTCACGGCGATTGACGAGCTCCCAAGTCGGCAGCCTCCATTCATTACACCGGATTTGTCACTCCGGCGCCCATTTGGATCTCTTCTCTCCCTTTTGGCCACCTCCTCAGTGTATTCCCTCCTTCTCTTTTCCTTCTGGCCAGTTCAGCCGTCCAATTTGCAGAAAGTATGTAAAAAAATCGGAATGTAATCTATTGAATTAGTTAGTATATTTTTTTTTCATTTTGATTGTGTTAGGTTCCTGATCAATAAAAGATTCAGATTTTATATTACTCCCTAAGTGAAATTCAAATAAATGTCTGTTTTTCTTGTTATGGGCATTACGAAAATAGGCGATCATTTCAGTAATCGAATGAGCTTGATGGTTAGGATATGAAATTTGGAATGATGAAATTTTGACATGTGCTGATGGGAAAATATATGAGAACTATTTACGTTGTAGTAGAATAAACAAGTTTGATTAATAGGTCTCAACCAAACAAAAATAATGAAAAATGACAAAGTGGATAATGACAGATATTCCTCCAATAATGCACTTCACTGATAAGGTATTGCAGCCCGTTATTCCTAGGGGCGAGCAGAAAAACCAAAAAAACCATTAACACCGAAAAAAACCGAAAAACCGAGACCGAAAAACCGAACCAATAGCTTATTGGTTTGGGACGGTTCCCCAATAACAGAAAACCGAAAATATTGGTTCGGTTTTCATTTCCAAAAAAATAAACCGTTAACACACCGAACCGAACCGAAAGAGTTATAAAACGTCGTCGTTTTAATTTGGGTATACTCCCTCCGTCCCATAGAACATTACACGTTTACTATTGAGAACGGAAAATAAGGAATAATGTTATTAAAGTAGGTGTTGTGAGTGGGAGGAGAGAGAATGAGTGGAGAGAATAGTAAATTATAATGGTGTTGTGAGTATTAAAATAATGTAGGAGAGAGAATGAGTGGAGAGAATAGTAATTTAAGGTTTCCTTTTTAGGAAAGTGGGACTTTAAAGAGAGACGCCCAAAATAGCAAAAGGGGTAATGTTCTATGGGACGGAGGGAGTATATATTACTCCTATATATCATTAAAATTTCTCAGTTTTTTTCATTCCTCTATGCTTTGCGCCGTGACCTAGGTTTCCCTCTCCACTCCAGCGCTCCTCGCCGCGCCTCTTCACTTCCTCCCTTCCTCGTCGCCTCCTCACTTCCTCCCTTCCTCGTCGCCGCCTCTCCTTCCTTCATCGTCGCCGGCGCCGCTGCTTCAATTTTGGCAACCAAAGTCGAGTGGCTGAACTGGTAAGAATACGATTTATATGCATTGGGTATACTTTGAATGCCTCCTTTAAAGATTTTTTCATTGTAATTCTTGAAAGCTGTTGAAGTTCTTATAGTGAATCAATTGTTGGATTTTAGATATTTGATTCTGGTATTGGCAATTTTCTGCATTATTCTAAGGGTCCCTCTAGTCACGACGTTCTTTTTTTCTTCAAGAATTGGGCGGAGAGAGTATACAGTCTAATAAACTAAATCAGCATACACAAAATATGTCTGTTATTCTGCATAGTATCTTAGATATATTTTGATCCCAATTTTCTGCATTATTCTAAGGATACTTATCAAAGTTCAAAATACATCACAAGATAATTCTTAGTGAAGTTGTTTACACAAAACTGCATTATATAATCAAATTTTTCTGGTATCAGAGCAGCATCTGGGAATTTAATTTTTATTCATTCTGGTATCAAATTTTTCCCGGTGGATCCTCTCCTCCTCCGCCTTTGAATGCTGCCACTTCACCACCACCTCGAAGGCGCAAACCTTGTTATGGGTGGATTGGTGAGACGGATGTAGCAATTGTTTTTAAGATATTTGAGTGTGATCAGCTTTATTAAATTTTGGTGGATGGTTTTTATGGATTTGGTTGCCAGTTAGTATGATTTATTAATCAATGTAGTTTCATTGGTTGAACTCGTGTTACCAAACTCAAAAGTGAATGTGTTACCAAACTCCAAATGCACTTATTTAGGTTGACTATTGAGGCCTTATTTGAGGAAATTAGGGAAAAGGAATTGGCCCCCCTCCCTACTCAATCTAAGGCTTTCACCTTAGTTATTAAACCTATCCCAAAATCATTTATCTACCCAATTTAACCTCCTTCTACTATTTATTCATTTCCTATTATTATATTTTCCAAATGCTTTATTTATTTCTATTGTTATACTTTTCTAGAACATTAATTTATTGCACTATCATTTATCCTAACATATGAAATCAAGTATATAAAAATGGACACATAATAATAACAATAATATTAAAACACACAATATGATATTAAAATTAGTGCCTAGGGTTAGGGTCGTTACAACTTTACCGTTTCCCCTATCTTAGTATTCCAAGTCCTTTGAATTACTAAAATTTCATTACTTATTTCATCTATGTGATGATTTAAAAACCATTTTACAAAGTATGTAAGCTTCTGATTTTTCTCTAAATACTCATAATATTTATTTTTGAATTCCATTAATTCTTCGTGTGAGTATTTATTAAAATACCAGTCACGAAACCATTTATTATCATCTTCTTGAAATTCTCTATTAAGAATTCCTCTTATATGACTTCCTGGAGAATAATCCATTATATATGAAAACTCATCTCAGATTGAGTGGGAGATTGCCTACTCTTGTTTTTAATTTTATTATAAATTCCTTCTGAAATATTATTTTGACTTATTCTTATCTCTTCTACAGATTCAACTTCTTCTATCATCTGAGAAGTTGAAGCTCTAAAAGACTCATTAGAAATATTATAATATTCACTAGAGGAGGAATACCTAGCAGACATTGACCTAGGTAACTTTATTGTCCTTTAAGAACTAAATTTAATTTCTACATCTCCTTCTGATGTTTGAATTATTTGATCTATTTGGTTATTTAATTTTGATTCATGTTCTATCTCTTGAGGAAGGGACCAAGTTGTAGGAAAATTTATTTCATTCCATTTAATTAACCTATTGGTTGCTATGTTCGAGGTTAATAAATTAGTTTGGACTACCGTAGTAGTTCCTGGGAATGATATTTGTTTTACTTTTAGATTTAAAGTATGTAAAACCTTATAATAAATCCTATAGCATATTGCTATTATTTCACTTCCTTGTTTAAAATTATAACCACTGGTATGAATGGTTAATTGCATAGCATCAAATAAATTACTATCAGATAAAGATAGAGTCAAATTAGGAGATACATCAAAATAAACTGGTCCATGGCATAGACTAGTTTCAATTAAAGCTGCTAAAGAAGGTTTGAAGTCTCTACATCTACCATCTCTAACATATGTCATAATACTGGAATTAACCCCTAATAAGGTTTAGGGTTTAAATGCAATTTGCACTAATCCTATATGGATAAATTTATAGTTCCTAAAAGAAATCAAATCTTTTTTAATCAACAAATTAATTGTTTGAGTATTTTCGGAAATTCTAATTGTTTGCTCTAGAGTTTTAATAGCAAACCTAGATCGCATATCAAACAATCCAATATTATAAATTTGATTTGAAGGAACGGATGAGATTACCCATTTGTTTAATTTATCCAAATTTTTAGGATATTCTACTAATTTTGCATTTTTAATTAATTCATCATGATGATCATTATCATTCATATTCATCATAAACTTGATGTGGTTGGCCGAATCATAGATCTAACACTAAGTATGACTTATTAACTTGAAAAGTAAATGACAAAAAAGTACAATCTTTTTGGTCATCTTTGCAAACAAGTTCTTCGTTCAACTATCAACCCGAAGGGATAGACGGAAGAAATCCAACGAACGAATTGCTCATTTAACTATCAACCCGAAGGGATAGACGGAATAAATTCCAAAATCAAAGATGGATTTTTGATTTTTTAATGACATAAAAATACAATTTTTTTTGTCATCTTTGCAAACGACTTAATCGTTTAACTATCAATCCGTAGGGATAGACAGACAGAGTCCACGAAATCAAAGATGTGGAATGGTTTTAGCAAAAAAATTCTTTTTCTTGTTCATCCAACAAACAGCCTATCGCCATCCTCGGCATAAACGACATAAAAGATGAACCTTCAAGAAAACACTAAAAACCTTTCCCATTTTTCCTTTTTTTTTTTTTTTCTTCTCATACTTAGCTTAGTCTACATCTCCGACCACCCACAGCAATTTAGCTACAATATCGCATTAAATATTTAAAATATAAATATTTGCAGAATAATTAAGAACATTAATTAAATTTAAGAAAAGTAAGAAATTATACCTTCCTTTTAGCCCCGAATGGAGTTAAGAAAGGGTCTGATACCACATTGGAGGGAGATATGGAGGAGAGTGTGCGTCGAGGAGAGTGTGTGGCACTTCATTTTCCGATTTTAATGAAAATCCGGCACTTCATTTTTCGGATTTATTTTGAAATAAATCCGGAATTTCCAAATCCGGTTTTGAATTTTAAATAAATCCGGAATTTGAAATTCCAGTTTTAATTTAAGTTAAATCCGGAATTCCATTTTCCGGTTTTAAATTTTTTTTTTTTTTTGTAAATCCGGTACTTCCAATTCCGGTTTTAAAATTAATTTTTTTTTGTGTGTTGTGTTTTTTTTGTGTTATTTTCATCTATTTACAGAAATAAATGCACCACATGATTTTTAAAAAAGTTTCAATTATTTACAAAAATGTCACTGCATGTTTTTATAAAAATGACAGTGAATTACAAAAATGTCATCATCCATTTTAAATGAAATTTCAATTAATACAAGTTTTAAATTTTTTTTAATTATTAAAAAACTGTTTTTTATTAAAATTTTGTGGCAAACAAAATACTCCTATACGTGAAAGTTTTATTAAATACTAACAATGTTTAAATTGCCACGAAACGTGACAAAAATGCTAAGAACAAACGCTTGCATGTCCAACACGTATACACACATGCGTGGCATACTAACGAACAACATTTTGCATCTTTCTATTCTCTTACTAGTATAACAGTCAAGACATCTCTTTCTATATACCACCGATTTATTAACGTTGGATTTATTATATACTTATTTGACTCATTTGCCCTTCTTATGATGGAGAGACTACTAATCCAATGCATTCATTAATAATATTAAAATTGTATATATTTTTGTTAAGGTTCTTTTTTCTTCGTTTTTCAAAAAAAAACACAAAAACACAAAAAAAAAAAAAAAAAAAAAAAAAACCGGAATTGGAAGTACCGGATTTACAAAAAAAAAAATATTTTAAAAATCGAAAAATGGGATTTCCGGATTTAACTTAAATTAAAACCAGAATTTCAAATTCCAAATTTATTTAAAATTCAAAACCTGATTTGGAAATTCCGGATTTATTTCAAATTAAATCCGGAAAATGAAGTGCCGGATTTTCATTAAAACCGGAAAATGAAGTGCCGAATTAAAAAAAAAAAAAGTACTATTTTGATATAAGTTTTTTTGGGTGTTATTTTGGTAAATTAATATTTAAAAAACAATATTTTAGTTTTTTCATCTATATATATGTGTTGGGTGGTGTGTTCCAATCCAGCATTTAGGTTTATAATAATTTCTTCTCTCTCTCTTTCTCTCTAGCTCTGTCTCTCATGGCTGCCATGGCAGATGAAGCTAAGCTGATTCATATTGTCTTCCTTCCATTCTGGACTACTAGTCACATGATTCCTCTTGTAGATATTGCCACACTCTTTGCTGCCACCAAAACTGTCCGTGTCTCCATCATCACCACTCCACATAATGCCCTTAGTTTCCAACCATCCGTCCACCGTTCCATCACTTCCGGCCACCCAATATCCGTCCACACTCTTCCCTTTCCGGCATCTCAAGTTGGCTTACCAGAAGGGATGGAGAATTTCTGCCATGTTACTTCATCAGATATGTCCGTAAAACTCTTCCAAGCCTTCATGTTGCTCCAAAAACCAACTGAGCAACTAATTTCCAACCTTTTACCCGACTGCATTTTCTCAGATATGTTTTTCCCTTGGACGGCCGACATTGCTGCTGACCTCAAAATACCCAGATTACTATTCTACCCATCCAACTTCTTTTACCACTCCGTGGTTCACAACTTGAAAATGTACGCTCCTCATGATAACGTAAGCTCAGATGATGAACCATTTCTTGTTCCTTTTCTCCCCGACAAAATTGAGATGAAAAGATCTCAACTACAGGAGCATATCAAGACCAAAACTCCATACGGAGATCTAATTGATGCAATAAAACAATCAGAAGCTCGAAGCTATGGGTTAGTTCATTATACATTTTACGAGCTTGAGCCAGCTTACGCTGACTACTACAAGAATGTGGTAAAAGGTGGTAGCAAAGTATGGTGCATTGGCCCTCTCTCTGAGCATTGGAATGTTGGAGGCGATAAAGTACTAAGAGAAGTTTCTTCAGATGAGCCAAGACATGTTGCGCTGCGTTGGCTGGATGCTAAAAGATCAAAGTCGCAGGGGGTCCTATACGTTTGCTTTGGTAGCATGACAAAATTCCGTGAGGCTCAACTGACCCAAATAGCATTGGCTCTCGAGGCATCCAACGAGTCGTTCATTTGGATTGTTAGAAAGAATAGAGAAGATGATGATGAAAGTGGTTGGCTTCCTATAGGGTTTGAAAAAAGGAACAAAGAGAAAGGATTGATAATGAGAGGATGGGTTCCTCAGGTTGAGATATTGGGTCATCCGGCAATATGCGGGTTCTTGACCCATTGTGGGTGGAACTCGGTGTTAGAAGCAATTACAGCGGGTGTTCCCCTCGTCACGTGGCCGCTATTTTCTGAACATTTTTACTGTTGGGGTGCAAACCCAATCCCACATCGACAATTGAACAAAGTATTGTCATTTGTAGGGACCGCGACCATCCCCACCACTCCACATTAGTATGATATTGTCCGCTTTGGGCCCGGCCCGCACGGATTTGCTCTTGGGAACTTCCCAAAAGGCCTCATACTAATGAAGTGGGTGTGTGCTCTTATAAACCTGACAATACTTTGTTCAATTGTCGATGTGGGATTGAGTTTGCACCCCAACAATCCTCCCCTCAAACCAAGACCATCCGCAAGGTCACACAAGAGGGAATCCCACCACCACTATAATCGCACACATTGACAATTGAACAAAGTATTGTCAGGTTTATAAGAGCACACACCCACTTCATTAGTATGAGGCCTTTTGGGAGTTGACCCAAGAGCAAATCCGTGAGGCCGGGCCCAAAGCGACAATATCATACTAATGTGAGTGAAAGCGCTGATGGTCACTGGCCCTACAAATGGTATCGAGCCATGGTTCGGATGTTCCCGTACTGACCGTGTGTGCGACAAAATTATAGCAGTGCGGGATTCCTCTTTGTGTGACTTTGCATGGATGGCTGGGCCTTTCGCTTACAGTGGTCCTCGACTGGTCAGGGAGGATTGTTCAGCAGGCAAACCCAATCCACATTGACAATTGAACGAAAGTATACAAAGTATTTATAAGAGCACACACCCACTTCATTAGTATGAGGCCTTTTGGGAAGTTCCTCAAGAGACATCCCCGGTTGACAAGTTGACAATATCATACTAATGTGGAGTGGTGGGATGGTCGCGGTCCCTACAAATGATACCATTTGTAGGGACCGCGACCATCCCCACCACTCCACATTAGTATGATATTGTCCGCTTTGGGTCCGGCCCGCACGGATTTGCTCTTGGGAACTTCCCAAAAGGCCTCATACTAATGAAGTGGGTGTGTGCTCTTATAAATCTGACAATACTTTGTTCAATTGTCGATGTGGGATTGGGTTTGCACCCCAACAATCCTCCCCTCAAACCAAGACCATCCGCAAGGTCACACAAGAGGGAATCCCACCACCACTATAATCGCACACACACGATCCACCCAGGCCGGAACATCCGAACCATGGCTCTGATACCATTTGTAGGGACCGCGACCATCCCACCACTCCACATTAGTATGATATTGTCCGCTTTGGGCCCAGCCCGCACGGATTTGCTCTTGGGAATTTATAAGAGCACACACCCACTTCATTAGTATGAGGCCTTTTGGGAGTTGACCCAAGAGCAAATCCGTGAGGGCTGGACCCAAAGCGGACAATATCATACTAATGTGGAGTGGTGCGGATGGTCGCGGTCCCTACAAATGGTATCAAAGCCATGGTTCGGATGTTCCGGCCTGGGTGGACCGTGTGTGTGCAATTATAGTGGTGGTGGGATTCCCTCTTGTGTGACTTTGCGGATGGTGTCTTCGCTTGTGTGGTCCTTGGTTTGAGGGGAGGATTGTTGGGGTGCAAACCCAATCCCACATTGACAATTGAACAAAGTATTGTCAGGTTTATAAGAGCACACACCCACTTCATTAGTATGAGGCCTTTTGGGAAGTTCCCAAGAGCAAATCCGTGCGGGCTGGGCCCAAAGCGGACAATATCATACTAATGTGGAGTGGTGGGATGGTCGCGGTCCCTACAAATGATACCAATTGTTAGGATTTTGGTCCCAACCACAATTGCTAGGTTGATAAAGATGCAAGCACAAAATAACAATAATAGCAAGAACAATAAAAATACGAAACAAAACTGAAAAACAATGAACACAAGAGATTTACGTGGTTCACCAACTTGGCTACGTCCACGGGCGACGGAGAATCAATCCACTATAATCAAGAAGAGTACAAGGAGAATCAAGGTGAAAACCTTTCACACAATCTCACAATCTCTCACAATACAATAGTGAATAAACAAACTTGTTCCTCTCTCTCTCAATCTCTACTCTCTCCCAAGGCCGCTGGGAGGAACAAGGATTACAAGTGAGTATTTATATGACAAAAAGGAAAAACACACGGAACCCTAATGCAAGCCCGACCCGTCACACTCCAGCTTGAGGCGTCCGCCTCCAAAGAGGCCATGCGGCCGCCTGAACCTACGAAGCAACGATCAATCCTGCGCCACGCAGCGCCCACGCCGCCTGAGCGGCGGCCGCCTCTCAAACCAGCAACCAAGACCAGCCGCTCCGCCACCGGCGCCCGCCTGCCCACCCAGGTGGGGCGCCCGCCTCCACCCGGAACACAGGCAGCACGGCCACGCGCGCCGATGCAATCTGCATCCCTTGCCCAATCCAATTTGTCACAATTGAGAGTCACACCCAACAATTCTCCACCTTGACGATCAATCCCGAAACAGCTATAACCAAGAGAACATCTCTTTCTC
Source organism: Adenophora triphylla var. japonica (assembly GCA_022495995.1). Lineage (NCBI taxonomy): Eukaryota > Viridiplantae > Streptophyta > Magnoliopsida > Asterales > Campanulaceae > Adenophora > Adenophora triphylla. The sequence goes on from JAFEMH010000934.1 coordinate 537,248, forward strand.
CGCTCGCACTGCCCGAAGGGCATCAATGACTAATAACACCCACTAAGTCCAAGAACTTCTTGAACTTAGCAATCGAAACCTTCGAACCCGGCTTTGTCAACATGACCGCCTCCGTTATAATCATAACATACCCAATACATCCATCACTGTTCTTGATATACACAATGCACACACAAGCATTTGAATACGGAACCCGTGACCCATCATCTTTAGACTTGGGACAATCTAAAGAATATAACCATTTCACCCGGTAAGCACCATTGATATCTATCGCAGCCACAAGAATGCCATCGACATAAACAAGATAAACCAATGTGCCATCACTACAAACCATCAAGTAAACACAACAATCATATCCACTACTAGCATAGCCATGGAAACCAATAAAAGTGTCGAACCTTTTATACCACTGTCGAGTTGACTGCTCCAAATCATACAAGGACCTCTCTAACAGGCAAACATGATCCTTACCCTCGACAACAAAAACAAACCCTTCAGGCCGGCGCATGTAGATCTCCACCTTGAGCAATAGATCTCGTGATCGTCACAATGCTCAACAAGTTGTGAATAGATAAGTGCGTAACAACCAGTGAAATTATTCCATTGTAGTCTCCTTTGAATTTGTAGACCCACTTCATGCGGTGACTAATCCCTTCTTTGGTGGAGGCTCTATCAAATTCCCATGTCCGATCTTCCATGGTAACCAACAACCTTGCAGAAACAAAACACGACATAACTTCCTTGAGAAAGACTGACTTCACGCACATAAATGAGATTTCGCAGCGGACAAGACATAAGCAACCATCTTCTCAGAAGTCATATCGAACGAAGTACTATCATTCCTTCTTCCCTACCAAGATCACTGGTAGTCTCCACCCTTGTTGGTCTCCTCCTTCCGAACCGGAGCATCGGTCGGAGTCACTATATCGAGACAAATCAACGGCATCCAAGTCACGTTCCACCCCTTTTGAGTTATCTCCAACTAACTCCACCTGTTTGTATACCCGTTACGAGAACAATTCTTCTCATGGAGACGTAGAGCAACATCTCTACCAATCGGGAACTTAGATGCAATAGGATTCCATAACCGAAACCCACTCACTCCAGATAGTTCTGTCCAATCCCTTCAAGCCAATGTGACCCAATGTCATGTCCCATGGTTGAGTAACCTCCGCCTCAATCGTTGACCCCGTTACATAGACACATCACCAACAACCGTAGACCCAAGAAGCTTATACAATGTCCCCACCTTCTTTCCCTTCAAGGCCACCAAGTCATCTTTAGTAGCCAATAATTCGCCATTCGCAATGGATAAACTATACCCAAGACTATCCAAGGTGCCTAGAGAAATCGGGCTCTTCTTCGGTTCGGGAACATACGACATTACTGCAATTTCCGCACTACTCCATCAAACATCTTAACCTTAATAGCCCCAATACCAACAACCTTGCATGCGGTATTATTCCCCAACAAAACTACTCCACCGCAGCGGCCTTATAAGAACAAAACCATGCCCGATGGGACTAATATGATAAGAACAACCCGAATCCAAAATCCAACTCTCACGAACTTCGGTACCCGGATCACAAGCAGTAAGTGCATCACAGTCACTGTCATCACTGGTGTTTTCAAGCACCACCCCAACTTCACCCTTGGCCTTAGCGGTTGTATCATCATTCCTTTTACCTCCTCGATTGGGACAATTTCTCCGAATGTGTCCCTTCTCCTTGCAACCATGACATACCACATCTTTAAACCTTGAACTTGACCCCTTCCCGTTCCTCTTACCGCTTTTAGCAATTAAACCCTCACCTTGAGATTCGGCACTTGGGGAAGTCAAGTGCGTCTCGATAACCTCACGGCCAATAAAGCGGTCTTGATCTCTTCTAAAGCAATCTCTTCCTTGCTATACAAAGCTGTCTCGCGAAAGTGCATGTATTCCGAAGGTAGAGAACAAAGCAATTTTACCGCCAATTGCTTTACATCCATCAATCTCGACATCGACATTCTTCAAGTCCATGACCAAGCCGTCAAACTCATCAAGGTGTTTCTCCCGGACTCGCCCGATTTGAGTTTGCACTCCTCGAAGTTTCTTCAATAGAAGCAACTGTTACTAACGCTCTTAGTCATGTACAATTGCTCAAGCTTAAGCCAAAGCCCTGCCGCATCTTCTCTTCCACAACCTCTCTCGATACCTCATCTTTGAGGCTCGGTGTAAGAGAGATAAAGCCTTCTCGTCCATGTCATCAAACTGTGCATCCGTCAAGTTTGCCGGTTTCTTCGCCTTCCCAAGCAAAGCCTTGACGCAATTTTTACCCACCAAGATTGCTCGCATCTTTACTTGCCATAGCCCAAAGTTAATCTTGCGATTAAACTTCTCAATTTCGTACTTCCCAGGACATCGTTACGAATAAGCAATACAAGATCCACAAACCGGAGCTTTGATACCATTTGTTGGGACATGACCCATCCCACATGCGCTCAGCATTAGTATGATATTGTCGGCTAAAGCTTTGGGCCCGGCCCTTACGGATTTGCTCTTGGGTCCCAACTCCCAGTGCGCCATCTTAATGAAGTGGGTGTGTCTTCTTATAAAGCCGAGACAATACTTTGTTCGGTGTCAATGTGGGATTGGGTTTGCACCAACAATTGTTGAAGTGCGTCGACAATTGAACAAAGATTGTCGTGTTTATAAGATACACACCCACTTCATTAGTATGAGGCCTTTTGGGAAGTTCCCAAGAGCAAATCCGCGGCAAGGCTGCCCAAAGTCGACAATATCATACATACTAATGTGGAGTGGTGGGATGGTCGCGGTCCCAACAAAATGGTATCGAGCCATGGTTCGGATGTTCTACAGGTGGACCGTGCAGGTGTGCGATTATAGTGGTGGTGGGATTCCTGCTTGTGTGACCTTGCGGATGGTCTTGGTTTGAGGGGAGGATTGTTGGGGTGCAAACCCAATCCCGCATTGACAATTGAAGCAAAGTATTGCTGGGGTTTATAAGAGACACACCCACTTCATTAGTATGGCGCTTTTTGGGAGTTGGCCCGAGAAGCAAATCCGTGCTTGGCCACCAAATGGGCTGACAATATCATACTAATGTGGAGTGGTGGGGATGGTCGCGGTCCCAACATTTACAATGACAAGTTAATCACGGAGGTGCTGCGCATAGGAGTAGGGATTGGGTCGGAGGTGTGTAATGGCGATTTTGAGATAAAGGCTGGTCCAATTATAGAAAAAGATAAGATAGAAAAGGGGATAAGGAAGTTGATATCCGGGTCGGTGGAGGAAAGTGAGAGAATAAGAGAGTTTTCTTTAAAGGCTAAGAGGGCAGTAGAACAAGGCGGCTCTGCATACAATAACTTGATGGCTCTCATCCAAGAAATCAAAACTTGTGCTTTGGAGAAAGGCTCTGGCTTGAATTAATGTTTTTATTTATGCTTCCTTTTTTCTTCTGTTATATTTTTACATTGCATTTTTACTATTGCACAAAGTACAAACAAGTAAATGCATTTCCTAAAAATGCTTCCCATGTCAAATACAATTTTTTATAGGGTGAACGACAAATTGGGGTAACATACTATACGATTTTTTATATACAGTTTGACATCTTAATGTAACGTATTTTTCCATCTCATTTCATATAATGGAACATACCCTAACGACGTTAAAAAGATAACAAAAATTTCAACGATATTGAAAGACAAATACCTAGGCTGAAGACGAAATGACGAACAAGAATGTTATTTCAAACGTGAGTCTATCAATGCAGACTTTTTCTATTATATAGAACCAAAATACAAGAGTCCTAAGCTATCAACTATACATGGAATATTATCCCTTTATTTAAGGTAAGGGATAAACACTAGAGAATAATAATTTATCCTATCAATCATATCAATTTATACACAAAATATTATTACACAATCAGGACTCTTTTACCGTGGGTCCTTCATTTGAAATGTTCACACCCCCCCCCTCAAGCTAAGCGGTACGGAGGCGAGCTGCAGCTTGGACGATAACAGTTGAAGACGAGGACTAGACAAACCCTTGGTGAAGACGTCCGCGAGTTGATCATTAGTGGCAACATAAGATAACCGAAGGAACCCACGAGAATGTAGTTCACGCACAAAATGATAGTCAATCTCTATATGACGAGTGCGAGCGTGAAAGACGGGATTTCGCGACATATGAAGGGATGAGATGTTGTCGCAAAATAAATGTGGAGGCGAGAGAAATTCTCCAAGTTCACGATACAAGAAAGAAAACCAACGAAGCTCGACAACAGTGGTAGCTAAGGCCCGATACTCGGCTTCGCTGCTCGACCGTGCAACGGTAGATTGTTTCTTAGCTGTCCATGACACAAGGTTAGGACCAATAAACACACATGCCACATAGTCATTTGAATAATGACAATTATCTCAATTGGCGATCGTCGTTTTACACCGTACTCACCACCTTCAAACTCACTCCTGCTATCACTCAAACCGAGCCCCCTCCCGCCAAGCTCGCAGATGGCAGCGATAACCCCATGCTTGATTTCTTCAATCAAGCATCCAGCCTTGTTCTCGGTTGGATAAAAGCGACAGTTTCCTCTAAAATCCAGTCGCGGGTCAACCCTTGTGTCACTGCCCCATCCGCATGGAATCTCTTGGAGAAGCGTTTCGGTGGAAAGTCTAGGGTTCATATTCAAAAGCTCAAGAATGTTCTGACCTCGCTCTCGAAACGCTCAGATATGTGTATTGATGATTATTTTCTATATGCAATCTCTATTTCTGATGCCCTTGCCAAAGCAGGTGACGTTGTCTCCGACGAGGATCTTCAACAACGTATTGTTTTAGGTCTTGGCTCGAACTTCAAAGAGTTCATAACATCTCAGAATAACAGGAGCTGTAGGAGTCCTCGATGATCTGCAGGACTTGTTATTACAGGAGGAAGACCTCCAATCTCGCTTCTCGACGTCGGCTTTAAATCCCTCGAGTGCTCTTGTTGCTGGAGTTGATCACTCTCCTCGTTCTCACTCTTACACTCTTTCTGGTGGCAGTCCAAATCCAGGTCATGGTAGAGGCAAAAATTGCAACAAAGGGGGTCGGGGTTCTTATGGCAGTAAAAACCATGAAGGGATAGGTCATGGTAGAGGACTTTTACCCACACCCAACAATAAACCCCACCATTATTCCCATCAGCCTCCTCAAAACCTTGCCCACAACCCATCTGGCAGAAACCCTATCCCATATCAACCAAAGAATCCTTTCCAGCATGTGTCTCACTCAGCATGTCAGTTTTGCAATAAGCCAGACCATACTGCTTCACGGTGCCCGAATCTTGGAAACTATGCTCTCTACAGTGGTTCTTCGACTCATCAGCCACCATCACACGAGTTTTCACCAAGTCAGACATTACCTTCCTACTTCTTGACTCCGGGGCTACGAATCACATGACTGCATCCACCGAAGGTTTTTCCCATGTTACCCCGTACTCAGGTATGGACTCAGTTACCCTTGCAAATGGCACCCGTATTCCCATCTCATCTATAGGACAGACTACTTACTCCAGTAAAAATAGAAATTTTATTCTTTGAAATATTTTATGTGTACTAAATATGCATAAATGCTTGATTTCTATTCGTCGTTTCTCAATTGATAATAATTGTTTTTTCGAATTTGATGTTGGTTTTCGTGTGAAGGACAACACAACGAAGCAGACCATTCTTTCTGGCAGTAGCTCAGATGGACTTTACTCTCTTCGGTTTGATCCATCGTCTCGAGTCGATTCTTTAGCCCTCATTGGGGAACGCGCTTCTTCATCTACATGGCATGCCCATCTTGGACATCCGTCATCTCAGGTTTTCAAATCTCTCGTCAATCGAGTCAAGATCCCTCTTAGTGGGTCCGTTTCAAATAAAGCTAGTTGCCACGTTTGCCCTTTAGGCAAGTCGTGTAGTTTACCTTTTTATTCCCGTACATTTCATTCCGTAGAACCCTTATCATTATTACATTTGGATGTATGGGGTCCCTCCCCCGTTGCTTCTCAATCTGGTTTTAGATACTATTTGAGTATTATTGATGATTTTTCTCGTTATGTTTGGCTTTATCCATTGTTTAGAAAATCTGATGTATTGGATGTATTTACCACATTCAAAACTCAAATTGAAAATCAGCTAAGTCAAAAAATTGCAGCCATACATACCATTAAAACCATTCAAACTGATGGAGGGGGTGAGTTTATGAATAGACAATTCTTAGTTTTTCTTAAACAACACGGAATCAAACACCAATCCACGTGCCCATATATACCGGAACAAAATGGCACTGCTGAACGGAAACACCGACATATAGTAGAAATGGGCTTATGTTTGTTAGCTCAGTCTGGGGTTCCTCAGAAATATTGCCTTGAGGCATTTAGCATAGCTGTCTTTCTAATTAATAAGCTTCCAATGCATTTGTTAGGATACATTTCGCCTCATCAAAAATTACTCAAAAGAACCCCAGATTATCTGTTCTTAAAGACATTTGGATGCTTGTGTTTTCCACATCTAGTACCTTATAACAACCACAAACTCATGCCTAAGTCCACTCCGTGTGTTTTCCTTGGGTACAATAATTTCAGAAAAGGGTATAGATTGTTGGAACAAAATGATCCATCAAACCATGAACCGACTCACAACTAGATTAAGAATGAGAAGAAGATGAAGACGAAAGCGTGTACCTGAAGAATCCATTGTATGATCTTGATACTTGTTTGAATGAAAGAAGAGAGTAGGGAGATAGTACTTCTAAATGATAGTGCCCACACTTGATCTTCTTAGTGAATAAAGAAAAGATTTGTGACTGAATTTAGTGAATGAATAAGTGTCTCTAAATGTCTGATGGATAGCCTTTATATAGATAGAGAAGGGGCACTTCATTTAGGGACTACACCCTTTCATAAAGATTGTGGTGTGAAGTTACCATTATGCCCATCATTTAATGGTACTTACACCTAATGGAATTCTACATATTTTGTCTATACTTTAACATTATTAAATGATTATAACACATGGAATTAAATAACACATATTAATTAATCCATGTTCTAACATAGATGTCTTGATTACTCTACAGGTCGTGTTTATGTTACCATACATGTTTTGTTTGACAAGAATACTTTTCCTATGGCCAAGTCTTCTTCTACAGGCCCTAGCTTAAGTCCGGATCCATCTGGTCACTGCCAGCCACATACGGTCTGCCCCACTCATTGGGTTGGCCAGGGCAGCCTTCCTCTATTGCTACAGATCAGGCCCCCTTGGCTGCACCTCTACATTCCAGCGCCCTACTCCCAAGCGTAGACAAGTGACAAAATTCAGCTTCCAGCCACCGCCGGTTCGAGAGCTGCCTTTCCCGAGCTCATGTTCTTTGCCACTACTTCGCACTTTGGACCACATGCCACAAGAGCCCACTTCCTTGTGCTCTTGAAGATCATTCTCCAACTGAAGATAAGCAACCCACCATTCACAATGAGCCTTCTTCGACCGTGTCTGAGCCGTGTGCCCCAGTACAACATCATATGGTCACCCGTGCAAAATCTGGTATTTTTAAACCACGCCATATTGCTGATGTTGCCCACCTGCCATCTCCTTTGGCGAGTTCATCACATACAGTCTGCGCTCGCCGTCATCCGTGCAAGTGTGCTTGCAGTACCGCCTTCGGACTCGTTAGATTATGAGCCTCAAACACTCAAACAGGCTGCACCACACTTACATTGGCAACTGGCCATGAAAGATGAGTTGGATGCAATGTATAAGAATGGCACATGGTCCCTCGTTCCCAGACAATACTCCATGAACGTGGTGGGCAGTAAATGGATTTTCAAAATTAAACGCAGGTCTGATGGAACAGTGGAACGACATAAAGCCCGACTGGTAGCACAAGGATTCACTCAACGAGAGGGCATAGATTATGATGAGACGTTTAGCCCAGTGGTTAAACCTCCCACCATTCATTCTCTTCTGGTCATTGGTCACTCCCGCTCCTAGCCACTTCAATAGTTGGACGTTCAAAATGCCTTCTTAAATGGCATTCTTTATGAAGAAGTTTACATGGCTCAGCCTCCTGGGTTTTCTCACCCCGACTTTCTTGATCATGTATGTCGTCTTCATCATTCCATTTATGGCTTGAAGCAGTCCCCTCGGGCATGGTTTCAGAGACTCCATGACTTTCTGCTTACACTTGGGTTTTTTAACAGCAAGTCGGACAGCTCTCTCTTCATTCGTCACTCCGGTTCCTCCACTATTGCTATATTAGTCTATGTTGATAACTTTATCATCACGGGCTCCTCTCCTAGTGAGGTTTCTCAGGTCATCGATCATATTTGTGCTAAGTTCGAAAGTCGTAGACTTGGCCCTCTTGGATACTTTCTTGGCATCGAGACTCACCGCTCGTCTGATTCTCTCATCCTTAGCCAGACAAAGTATGCCTCAGATATTTTATGCAAATTTCATATGGAAGATTGCAAGCCATGCTCCGCTCCCATTGTCCCGGGCTCTCACCTCTTAGCACTTGATGGGGATCCACTTCCTGATGTTACCACTTACCGAAGCATGGTTGGCGGACTTCAGTATCTAACATTGACTAGACCCGATATTGCCTTCCCAGTTAATCAGGTTTGTCAATTTATGCATAGTCCAAGAACATCTCATCTTATTGCTGCCAAACGAATCCTCCGATTTATTAAGGGTACAATATTCCTTGGCCTTCGGTTTTCTAAGTCTCCAGACACTACCATTCGTGCATTCTCTGATTCTGATTGGGCCGGCTCACCTGAAGACTTTTTCTATTATAAAGAACCAAAATACAAGAGTCCTAAGCTATCAACTATACATGGAATATTATCCCTTTATTTAAGGTAAGGGATAATCACTAGAGAATAATATATTTATCCTATCAATCATATCAATTTATACACAAAATATTATTTACACAATCAGGACTCTTTTACCGTGGGTCCTTCATTTGGAATGTTCACATATATAAGAAAAATACTAACACGTACCCATTACATACATTTAACAGTTGTGAGTCTATTTAATTGATTTAGTAGTCTTCTTTCACCTTCACCTTGTTATTCCCCCAAAAGTCCCCAAATATATAGAATGATCATTCTACCCATTTTTCCACCTCCACCCTCTCTTTCTCTCTTCTTAAACAATCACCGAACAGACTTTATTTCCACCTTCCCATTCCATCCCATGCTCCCTTTCCCTTTCCTTAATTTCTCCCCCACCTTCTACTACCCTTTTCACCTCCACTCTCTCTCCATTTCGTCATCTTCCCCTCTCTATTTTCCCTCTATTGCCTCGCTCTCTCTCATCCTCAATACACGTCCCCGACCCTTTCATCCTCACTCCGACAAACCAAACCCACCAATAATGAAATCCAACCTAAACCCTTGTTTTCATCCCCCTCCCGCATATATCCTTACTATATTCTTCTGTAATCATACCGGCCAAGAATCTCACACCCAAACTCAATTTCATACCCACCCAAATTCACTCATCTGAACCAAATTCATCAGCCTAGAAATTCAAACTCATTTTAATATTCTACAATCAGTTTCTGTTGGAAATTACTTGATTTTGTAAATTATTTTATGCGCTAATTTCAGAATTTTCGCAATTGATTTTATACTTTTAAAGTTTTAGGCTTGGTTTTTTTTTTAATTGCTTGAGATCTGAAAAGCTATTTTACCAATTTTGAAGGTTTGACTTTAGTTGGGGATTTTGATTATGGAGGGGTGAGGGCAGTAATGATGGTTGCAGTGGCGCTTTTGTGGCGATGGTGGCTCAGCGGCGGTGGTGGTTGTGAATATTCTGGTGGTGGTTGTCTTGATGGTGGTTGACTATGGTTGATACTTGATGGTGGCTGATAACTCTAGTGACTCTGTATTTGATTTGAAATGGAAATAGAATTGCAAGGGTATAAATGAAATGAAGATGAAGATGAAGACGAAGGGGGCGTTACTTTTTTACTATTGTTATTTTATTTAACGAGTTGGTTCACTCCGTTAATAAAAGTTAACGTCATCCAACCTTGTTAACTTTTTTTGAAATGAGAATTAAAAGTATGTTACTGATGGATGTGTATTTACCCATCCAAATGATGCACTTTTAGGCTTTCTTTGCGTTCGATTCCCGAGTTTTATGTATATTTGATGTGGTTTGTGAGTATTTTATGAGTACAAGATAGGGAATGATTAAAGATGCATTTTATGGCTAAAAAGTGCAAAAGGAATAAAGTGAAAAAAAAGGGACTAAACTGCATTTGGAAGCTTTTGGACTAAATGGGAAATATTGGAAAATTCAAGGACCAAATTGGAATTATGGAATTTTTGGACGAAATTGATTTAGAAAAATTCATGGGATTAAATGAAAAATAAAAGTCCAAAGAGCGAAGCGCGAAGAAGTCATTAAAAATGGTAAGTGCGGCCTGAGATACGGGACGAACCGAATACATTTTATACTAAATAAGGCCATTGCATGCATGAAAGTGGCCGGCCGTTCTAGGCAAGATTGGGCCGGGGCTTGAGAAGGTTTGGGGCCAAGGCAATGCAAGCAAGGGCGGACGCGCAGGGCATTCAGGGCGGACGCGCACGTAAGGGCAAGAATCTCGGCCAACCTTCGGCCAAGCGGGCGTCGCCGCGCAAGCAAGTAGGGCGGCCGCGCTCCGGCCATCTTCAGCACCAATTTTACGTGTTTTTCAAGGGGCAATTGTGTCTTTTCCTGGCTTGGTCTCCACTGTTGCCCTATTTTTCTTATTTAATCAACATCAGCCACGGCATTAGATAGAACTAGAACATAATAACATATTATTAGAATTAGTTTTTATTTTTTCTTTTCTTGGATCAACAATTGAAGAAGAAGATCAATCCAGGTTTTGTTTTTATTATTAATTATGAGTAGCTAAATTCTTTAGATTTGTAGATTGTTTTGATCTTTACCGGATTTCTATGCATTAATATTTTAATTCTTTCTATTTAATTCCTTCTAGTTCATCAATAGATCTTAATTTATTGTTCTTAGATTTGAGACGTATGTTAAGATACGAACTCGTCTTTGAATATTTGGGGTATCGAATTAGCCATTAATTTGGGATTTTGATTCATAGACAACTATTGATTGAATAGCTTTAATAGAGGCCGTAATAGAAATCGATTAAAGTTAGGTTTTCATATTCTTGTGTTCTTAATTTATTCTTGGCCTATTGTGGAACCGTAATAGAATTCGCAATATTAAAAGAGTATTTGGGATTGTAATCCGGCCACCTAACCGTGTCGATCCTAGCAAAAGTGAATGAACCACTAGAAGTTGAATTAATGTTTTATAAGTAAAATTGCATAGAATGATGGTAAAGTGAAATCCAATCTACGAATCTCTGCTTTCATGTCTGTTTTCTTGTTTATTTAGTTTTAGTTATTTATTTTATGCTCTTTAGTTTCAAATCAAAATTATAAACCTTTGTTACTAAATTCACTACGTTCATCTTATTTGTTTACCAACGAGTCTCTGTGGATTCGACCCTTGCATTTCACATCTTTGCTTACACTTGGTAGTGAAAGTACACTCGGCTCTGGGTTTTTATTACAAGAGGGAGTTTTCCTCCATCAAGTTTTGGCGCCGTTGCCGGACTTGTTGCAAGTAAACAAGTAGGTTAGGTAGTGAATGCAAGGTCGTCGTTCTTTGAAGCCTACATTGGTGCCATTGGACGACAACATAAATAGACTTGAGGAAGAATTTGAGGGCGATCCCCTCTTTAATCCCTTTTCTCGGATTCGGACACCGAATCGGAACCCTCCACCACCGAGGTAGAGGAAGAGAAAGCCGAGATGGCGGTACCACCGAGCTCAAACTATGAATGATTTCTGAGACCTGGGTAGACACATCTACCTCTTGCGTAGTCTTTGTCCGTCTGACCAAAAATTTAGAGGTCAAAGGACAATACTTTGCCATGTTGCCAAGCTTTCACGGATTGCCTGGTGAGGATGCACTCACGTTCCTTAAAGAATATATTATTGTTGTTGCTCAATTTTTGTTAAGACAGGGAGTGACTGAGGAGCAAATTAGACTAAAGTGTTTTTCTTACACTCTTAAGGGAGTGGCTAAAACATGGTTCTTGATGCTTGCACCGAGCAAAGCATCAAGACTTGGGAAGAATTGCAAGATGTGTTCCTTAAAAGATATTACCCACATCATCTGTTGGCTAGTTTTAGACAGAAATTGATGACATTTTCCCAAGATGTGGGGGAACCCTTTCATGAGGCGTGGGAAAGATTTAATACGATGTTAATACAGTGTCCCCACCACAACTTCACACTACCCTCACTGAACCAAGCCTTTTATGATGGCTTGAATGACAATGGTCAATCAATGGTTGACAATCTTCTTGGAGGCTCGATAGGAGCCAAGACCCCGGAAGAAACTAAAGCTTTATTTGAGATGTTGAGTGCTAATTCTCAACAAAAGAGTTCGAGGGGTAGAACAAGGGGGTACTTGAATTGAATGCTAGTGATAATATTTCAAAGCGGATTGCACTTTTAAATAATAAATTGGATAAATTGATTGCTTGTGGCACTTCATTGGTGCTAATGTTATTGCGGATTATTGTACAAATTGTGGTTTATCATCTCATGTGACTAATATGTGTCCAAGCTATAAAGAAATTTCTCTTATCATACTGAACAGGCACATGCTTTCAATGGATATGGACAAAGGCCACCACCCCAAGGCAACCAATATGGCAACTACAATCCATGGGGTGGCTATCATAATCGGCCAAGTGAAACCTCTTCATGTGCCACCACCGACAACATGATAAAGAGCCTTGGGAGCCGGCATCCAGCGGTTAAGGATGGAGATGCATCAAAGCAACGAAATACGAATCTTTGCGTTTGAAAAGATGGGCACACAAGTAGAGCAACTTGTGAAGGTTGCCCAAGAGTTGATGAAAGAGAAGAACCCACCCGAGCAAGCAAAGTCAATCACAACAGTGTGGGATGAAAGTGAGGAAATTGAGGAGGTATTTCTATCTTCTCTTGATAATATTGATTGTTTTGATAATAATAATGATGTTAATGAGAAAGAAAAAGTTAATCATGTTCAAAAAGACCCCGGGTGTTTCACTATCCCAATTTCTGTAAGGGGTCAAAATTTTAAAGGTTTGTTAGATCTTGGGGCAAGTGTCAATGTGATGCCCTTTCATGTTTTTAGAAGTTTGGGGGCATGTGAGTTGAAACCACCCATGAGAGACTTGCAATTGGCGGATCTCTCAATTAAAAGACCTTTAGGGGTTCTTGAAGGGGTGTTGGTTAAAATTGATAAAATCATTATCCCTATTGACTTTTATGTGATGTGTATGGAGGGATCAAGTGAGGAACAACTGAAAACTCCCATTCTGCTTGGGAGGCCATTTATGTTTGACACTAAGGCCACCATTGATGTGTGTCAAGGGGTGGTGTCCTTGAGAGGTATGGGGGAAGAATGCAAGTTTGTTATGTCTAAAAATGATAAGAAAATCTCCCCTAAAGATGATTTTGTAGGAGCCATAACAGATTTACCAATTTTTAATTATGATGTGAATGGATGTGAGAAAAGTGGGGATAATGCGGACGTTTGTCCCATGGCTAGTAACATTAAGGCCGACCAATACTCTAGGAGTAACGGGTCGTATCACTCCCCACACGGCTCCCATAAAGAGTCGAATCCATCACATTTACCACAAGGTCCTTCTAAATCGAGAGTTAGTGAGGAGAGTTATAGTGATTTATCTGATTCTATATTTGCTTCTATTTTTGTTTATGATAACTCTCTTGATCTTGGTTGCGAGAATGGTGTTCTGCAGGTTGCAGAAAAGATTGAGTTTGTGGGTGGAACCCCCAATAAAAGGAAAAGAAAAAGGGGTAAGCAAAAGCGTAAAGTTTCAAAAATAAATATGGCTTTACCCCTACTTGTTGACAATGGAGTGTTGAAATGGAAAGAGAAGGGCGTTTGTGCCCGTGAGGAAAGGAGATGGTCCAAAGGCCGCAAAGCCAAGGCCAAGTAAGATTGGGACCATAGTCGGGCTAACGACTTTAAACAAAGGCGCTGCTTGGGAGGCAACCCAATGAGGTATGTTTTATTTTTGTCTTAATTATTGTTTAGTAGTGTCTTGCCATCCGTTAAGCCCAAGGCACGCTTTTGTTCTCTGTGCTATGAGGACATAGCATGTTTTGAGTTTGGGGGTGGGCAACTCTCCGAGTTTGTGGGTTTATAGGGGAGTGTATATAGTGTCACCCTCTAAAAAAATAGAAAAATTTAAAAATTTGTTCTTTTCATAGTTGGGATGTTGGTCAAAGTCTGTGATGATTAGAGTGTGCTTTAATTTTAGAATCACATGTGCTATTATTAGTGTGGTGATTGGGATTGCATTGAAACATTTAAATTATGATTGCACCACCTCTCACTTCCGTATCATATTCTTGGTCATTGTCATCAACTTAGGTGCCTTTTATGGGATCACTTTGTGTATTCTCGGGGTCCCTAGAACATGTTTGCATGATTGTCAATAACACGTCAATAGGTTACTTGATATATATGGCTATTCTTTGAATCCCTTTTTGTAAGCCTTAAACTTTCTAGTCACTTATATAAAAATTTCCGCTAGAACCCCTTTTGAGCTTGAAAAAGAATGGAATCTCTCACAATGTGGGAGGTTATCTTAGACCACCATTCGCCTTCATTTGTACCCTCATTGTCCTACCCTTTTAACCTATACACAAATTTAATTTTTCTCACCTTTTCAAGAAAGTGAAACTAGGGAATGAATGGGGATATTTTGGGGGATGTTTTGAAAATTAAAGGATTGAGTGGAAAGTGGTCATGGAAAGAAAGAAAAGGGTCATGTTATGTAATGAAAAGAGGGGCTTGAAAAGAAAAAAAATTATAAAAAAAAAAAAATAATAAAAGAATATTGAATGCACATTCTTCGTGATGTAATTGTGCAAAGCAAAAAAAAAAAAAAAGGAAAGAAAACATTCGAGCCCTCTCTACTATCAAAAAGTGGAATTATATTTCAAGGTGACCAAAGGAAGTAAAGGAATGTGCTCAACCCCATGTTGATGTATGAAAAAGTTTTAGTTTGTGGGTTGGCACATTGGAAAGTAATAAGGGTGAGTGGAGGATGTATTGTTAAAAGAAGGCTTTCTAGTTTCACTTTCATATTTTCATATGTCCTTACCTTCATTTGTAACCATGAACCTAGCCCTGCGATCTTTCGCACCATAACTTTTAAGCCATATTATTCTTTCAATGTCGAGTAACCGGGTTGACAATCGTGTTAAATATGCATATGAGTGTCCTTTTTGGTTTGTACTGTCTATGGCATATTGATTTAGAGCATCGCTTAGTGAATCCATAAACAATCTTAGGTTGTTGGCAGTGACCTCCCATAATTCATTCATCATTCATGCCGCGGTGGAAAATTGTGAGTTCTATGCTTCAATGTGATTGTAATCCCATTACTGTGGTGGCACTTGTTGATTATGTGTGTTGGTGAGAATCTGAGACTTGTATGGCCAATGAATCATCTGTGATAGAACATCCCAAAAATAATTATTTTGTTTGATTATTAGTTAGAGTAGTTTTATTTTATTTCTTTTAGTTTTGTTTTACTCGGGACGAGCAAAAGGTTAGTTTGTGGGTGTTTGATGGATGTGTATTTACCCATCCAAATGATGCACTTTTAGGCTTTCTTTGCGTTCGATTCCCGAGTTTTATGTATATTTGATGTGGTTTGTGAGTATTTTATGAGTACAGGGTATAGAGCTGATTAAAGATGCATTTTATGGCTAAAAAGTGCAAAAGGAATAAAGTGAAATTCTGGAAAATCTGGGACTAAACTGGCATTTGGAAGCTTTTGGACTAAATGGGAAATATTGGAAAATTCAAGGACCAAATTGGAATTATGGAATTTTTGGACGAAATTGATTTAGAAAAATTCATGGGATTAAATGAAAAATAAAAGTCCAAAGAGCGAAGCGCAGAAGAAGTCATTAAAGTGGTCAAAGTGCGACTGCAAGATAGCGGGACGAACCGAATACATTTTATACTAAATAAGGCCATTGCATGCATGAAAGTGGCCGGCCAGTTCTAGGCAAGATTGGGCCAGGGCTTGAGAAGGTTTGGGGCCAAGGCAATGCAAGCAAGGGCGGACGCGCAGGGCATTCAGGGCGGACGCGCACGTAAGGGCCAGAATCTCGGCCAACCTTCGGCCAAGCAGGGCGTCCGCGCAAGCAAGTAG
This sequence comes from Adenophora triphylla var. japonica, assembly GCA_022495995.1. Classification (NCBI taxonomy): domain Eukaryota; kingdom Viridiplantae; phylum Streptophyta; class Magnoliopsida; order Asterales; family Campanulaceae; genus Adenophora; species Adenophora triphylla. Next base: position 553,559 of record JAFEMH010000934.1, read on the forward strand.
GGCGGCCGCGCTCCGGCCATCTTCAGCACCAATTTTACGTGTTTTTCAAGGGGCAATTGTGTCTTTTCCTGGCTTGGTCTCCACTGTTGCCCTATTTTTCTTATTTAATCAACATCAGCCACGGCATTAGATAGAACTAGAACATAATAACATATTATTAGAATTAGTTTTTATTTTTTCTTTTCTTGGATCAACAATTGAAGAAGAAGATCAATCCAGGTTTTGTTTTTATTATTAATTATGAGTAGCTAAATTCTTTAGATTTGTAGATTGTTTTGATCTTTACCGGATTTCTATGCATTAATATTTTAATTCTTTCTATTTAATTCCTTCTAGTTCATCAATAGATCTTAATTTATTGTTCTTAGATTTGAGACGTATGTTAAGATACGAACTCGTCTTTGAATATTTGGGGTATCGAATTAGCCATTAATTTGGGATTTTGATTCATAGACAACTATTGATTGAATAGCTTTAATAGAGGCCGTAATAGAAATCGATTAAAGTTAGCACTACAAGAAAAACGGCAGTTACCGACGGAAAAATCCGTCACTAAATGCCAAAAATCCGTCACTAAATCAATTTAGTGACGGATTTTAGACGTAAAAAATCCGATGTTAAAACGTGCGTCACTAAATTTTTTGACGGATTACCGACGGTTCTCAATCAGATTTAGCGACGGAAATTTCCGTTACTAACGTTTTAAAATCCGTCGGTAATTTGGTAAAATAAACGACCAATTTAAAGCATTATGTACTTGAAGCCAGATTAGCGACGGAAAATTCCTTCGCTATTTAAACGGTCGTTTTATTTTTTGGACCATTTTCGTTACGGATTATCGACGGATTATTCCGTCGTTATTTAAATGGTCATTTTATTTTTTTGGACAATTTTAGTGACGGATTATCGACGGATCATTCCGTCGCTATTTAAATGGTCTTTTTTTTGGACCATTTTAGTAACGGATTATCGATGGATCATTTCGTTGCTAAAATTTATTCCAAATTTTCCCAATTTTTTTAATTTTCTTTTTTCAATATTTTTTATTTTTGATATATCAAATTACCGACGGATATTTTTAAATCATTAATTTGATATTTTTATTAAAATATATATATATATATATATATATATATATATATATATATATATATATATATATATATATATATATATATATACATACATATATATATATATTAATATATTTTAAAAAAAAATATATATATTTATTCTCAAATCAAACCCTCAACTTTTTTTATTCTCAAATTAGTCCCTTAATGTTTTTTATTCTCAAAACAGTCACTAAACTTTTTTTATATTCAAATCAATCCTTGCATTTTTCAAAAGTTCACTTTGCTCCACCACCATCCACAACCAACACAAATCAAACAAAAGTTTGTACAAATCGAAATAAAACACAAAATACATTAAAATGAACAAATCAAAATCGAAATCGAAATATGAACAAATCGAGAAAGAGATGTAGAGGGAGTAATATGAACAAATCAAAAGAAATTTCTACAAATCGAAATCAAAACTGCGGCCGTCATAGAAATGAGCTTGGCCTTCACAACAATCGGCTGCGGCTGCGGCAAGACTCCCTTTCTTAGAACCTTGAAATATACAAATTGAGTGACATCCAATACCGGAAGGACAAGGATTCCAAATTCAGGTTGATCCTTGTTGAGAGCAGGATTCACCGACTGGCTCGTTACTATAAGAAGACCAAGAAGCTCCCACCTGTCTGGAAATACGAGTCCACCACTGCAAGCACTCTGGTGGCCTAGAGAAGTCGCAGTTGGAATTAGCTGGGGAATTATTGTACTCCGTATGTTTGAGCGTCTTCTGGTCTTGCAAGAGTATTCAAATACATCTAGATGTCTCTTTTTTTCTTACTTTTAACAGGACTCGTATATGGTCCACCCGCCGCCGCTGCTCCACCTCTCCAAGTGAGAAGAATTTGACGACGATGGCTCTAATCCAAACCTTCTTCCAAACCTTCTTCCAAACCTTCTTCCTTACATTACTAGAGGCGCCATGGGAAGTGGCCGAGTGAACGTAAAACCGATTGGGCTGAGTCGACGCGGGAACCGAAGCAAACCACCGATCCAACACGGCGAACTCGTTCGCCAACTCAGTGTAAATGGGAACGAGTTCCGGTTTGAACCCGCTCATTACAGTTCTAGACAGGCCGTCGACGCCCATGGCTTCAGCCTGCTGGACAAACCCGTTCATTGGAGCAGGGTCCTCACCCGTTAGATTCGACCCAAAAATCTGCTCCCTAATTGCTTGAATAGAGTGACCAGGGTCGGAGTCAACAAACACAGCATCATCGGAGACAAAGACTTTGGGTGAATTCGGGTCAGTGACACTGACCCGGTTCCATTCTTTGCCGGTGAGACCGTCAATATCGGGTCTTGTTTTCTTTAACCAACCGAGAACGTGATCGAAGGAGCGGTTCTCCATGACCAAGACGACTATGGTTTTGATGGGGCCTTTGATTTTGTGGGTTTTTTTATGGGGGAAGGTGAATTGAAGAGATGGAAAGGGGCATAATAGGAAGAGGAGAATGAGGAGTGTCAGATGGGATTCACGCCGGAGAATCATTATTTTCCGATACGTCCATGATCGACGCTCACGTTGCCGTCGCCAGATCTGAGGGAGGGAGACGAAAAGGGAGAGATGGAGTAGAGAGAGAAAGTGTGTGTGTGTGTGACTGGGAAGAGAAAGTGTGTGTGTGTGTGTGTGAGGAGTATATAATTTTAAAAGAAATATATATATATAATGATTAATTAGGACCATTGGATTTGAGTGAGATTAATGGTATAGATTGATTTGTTGATAATTCATGTGAATATTAAAGGGCCAATCAAATGAAAGTGTGTTTTTTTTTATGGGATGAATTTGGACCATTGGATGTGATGCATTTAATGGTGAAGATGTTGCTTGGATAATGATCCATGTTAATATTTGTATTTCTTCATGATTATAATAATTAATAAAAATAATTAATAATAATAATAATTTAAACTATAAAATAATATTATGCCTAATATCAATAATAATAATATTTATTATCAATAATATTTATTAATGAATTATTAATTATATAATTGATTAATTAATTAATATTAATATTAATTATATAAACATTAATAATATTAATAATAGTACTAATAATAATTAGTAATTTTTATTATTTTTTGTTGACAAGGAAAAAATATTTTAGACTTTTTTTATTATTGAAATTTATAAAAAGTTATCTAAAATATTTACATGCTTTTATTTGATTTACCCAAAATTTTAATTAAAGTGGTATGTCTAATATCAATTTTTTTAAATAATTTTATTAAAATAATTTTTTTGAAAAAAACTTTCTTACTAAAAAAAGTCTAAAAAATTTATCTCTATTCAAAAAAAAATTAAAAAAAATACTCATAGTGAAGGATATTGTCTGTCCCTCATTTATTTAGTTAATTTCTAACTTATTTTTTATAATTTTTTTTAAAAACTTCCTTACCAAAAAAAGTCTAAAATATTTATCTCAGTTCAAAAATAAATTTTAAAAAAATAATTATACTTTTAAAATATTAATAATTCTTATTAATATACCCTCATACCCTAAACCTCATATACCACTAAACCACTAAACCTCATATACCCACACCACCCTAAACCTCATATACCACCATTACCCTAAACCCTAAACCTCATATACCACTAAACCACTAAATCTCATATACCACAAATCCTATACTCTATACCCTATACCCAAAACCCAAACCACAAACTCACATACCACATACCATATATAAAGTATAGGGTATAGGATATAGGGTATAGGGTATAGGGTATAGAGTATAGGGTATAGGGTATACCCTATAGGATATAGGGTATAGGGTATAGAGTATAGAGTATAGGGTATACCCTATAGGGTATAGGGTATACCCTATAGGGTATGCCCTATAGAGTATAGGGTATACCCTATAGGGTATAGGGTATAGGGTATAGAGTATAGGGTATAGGGTATACCCTATAGAGTATAGGGTATAGGGTATAGGGTATATGGTATAGAGTATAGGGTATACGGTATAGGGTATAGAGTATAGGGTATACCCTATAGAGTATAGGGTATTTTTTTTTATTTTATTTTTTTTTTTATTTTTTTTTTGAAGAGCCAGGACGACACCTGGAAAAATTTATTGATGAAAGAAAATATTACATCAAAAAGTGGGTATTAAAAATGACTTACTCTAAAACCAACATAAATATGAGACCACAAGAATACCAAAATTGGCCAGGCCAATCCATATAGGCCGAGCCAAACAGCAATTGGCCCCAAAAAGCCCAACTCAGGCAACAAAGGCCCAACCAAACAACCAAACAAGCCTACAGCCCAGGCATGAAGCGGCGGCCGCCTGGCCAAACCTGAAGAGGGTGCCTCAATCACAGAAAGCTCAGCCCCAAAACCACCAGCGTGATGCGGCCGCCTGGGAGAAGTGAGGCGGGCGCCTCGGCCAAGCTCGACCAAAAAAACCGGCCACGATGCGGCGCTGAAATCCCGTGGGTGCGTGCGCCTGCGTCCACTTGAGTTTTGACATTCAACAATGTCCATTTATGTCGCACGATGGAACCATGAGCTGTTTGTAAAATTCTCAACAAAAAGACCCGTGTTAATGACGATCCAAAACCAATTAACAACCTTTTTGTTGCCCCAAGTTCCTATCCTATTATCAACCCGCTGAAAGCAAGGCGAAAAACAACCAAAGACGACCCGAAGCATGCCTTGATATGACAAGGTTTGCATGAACAATTTGCAAATCAATACAAATGATTTACGAGACTTGGATGTTCATATCAACAAAGAAACCACAATGTTTTGAAGCCACAAAGACAAGAAAGAAACCATCAAAACAGTCAATAATTGTCGCACTACAAGGCTCAAACCCCAAAGAACAAACACCGCCAAAGAAAATCTCGATTTTCCACGGCATTAAAGCCCATCCAAACTCTACTGAGAATTCCAAAACTGACCACCCTTCGGCGGCCGCTGATAACGAAATGAAGCAAAGCCATTCCCAGGCACCACCAAACCATATTAACATCGGCGTTGGCAAACCACGACAAACCAAAGAATATACACCGGTAAAGCGCACGTAAACCCAAAAAACCATGTCGATGACGGACCACATATGTACCCCATCATCAAACTTTAAAGCATTTACCACCTCCCCGCAACTCACGAGCCATAGAATATCTCATAAGTTGTCGATGAACATGGCAATCGCTGCAAGCCTATCCGCCACACCATTTGCTTCCCTTAACACATGTCTAATCCTAAAGCCGCCCATTAAACCATTGCGCTCCCTTAGCTCGTACGAATATCGCGAGGCCCGGTAAATTGGCCTCTCAATATCCCCACGACCACTAACGAATCGGATTCCACGTGCACCGTGTTAATTGAAGATCAGGCACATAATCTTAGACCATCCCAGAAGGGCGAAAATCTCTGCTGCATATTAGTGCCCATCCCGTAATAATTAGAAAAGGCCTAATAAAACCGCCCTCCAATCTCTAATGACTCCTCCTCCCGAACACTCACCATGAACCGAAGACCCATCCGTATTGAGTGTGTAGAAATAATCACACGCAGGGCTCCATCTAATCCTTCTAATCTTCCTACGCTTTACCTCTTGCCACTCTTAACCCCAAATCGGATAAAATGTCCAGAGACTCATTTGTTGGCTTGCCACTTAGGAACCAAAGATGAACACATATCCAACAAAGCATTATGAATCCCATCAATGATAGAACCACTCTCCATCTGTTTGCCTTCAAACACCATTTTGCATCTTGCCTTCCACAATTCCCAACAAACAAATAACATAATACCCATCCGCACCAACCCAATTTGCGACCTCGTGGATTGACCCCTGCACCAACTATTCCATAAATGCTGGAAATCTGTGTATTGATACCCAATCCCAAAGAACAAAGCCCAATGTTGCCACAAAGTAAGAGCCATCTTAGAATCAAGAAACAAATGCTCAAGAGTCTCTCTGTTTCCACCCGAAGGACAGACCACACATCTCGGAGTAATATTGAATCCCTCTCTTCCCAGTTTTGCATCTAGGAAGACCATTATGCATCAATCTCCACCAGAAACCACTCACCTTGGTTGGAATATGTTTATGCCATATCTTAGCTCCCCAATCCACTAAAGGACTCCGGACACGAAAGTGATCCCACCAAGCAGAAGTCTCAAACATACCCGATTTTGTCAAAGTAAACACCCCCATATCCTCCCTATCCATATCCATACGGACCCTCCGAATACTTTCATGCAAATGATTCGGAATCAGCTCCCATAAATTATCTATAATAGCAAATGTATAGAGTATAGGATATAGGGTATACCCTATAGAGTATACCCTATAGAGTATAGGGTATAAGGTATAGGGTATAGAGTATAGTGTATAGGGTATACCCTATAGAGTATAGGGTATAGGGTATACCCTATAGAGTATAGGGTATAGGGTATACCCTATAGAGTATAGGGTATAGGGTATAGGGTATAGGGTATAGGGTATACCCTATAGAGTATAGGGTATAGGGTATACCCTATAGGGTATAGGGTATACCCTATACCCTATATGGTATACCCTATACCATATACCCTATACCCTATACCCTATACATTATACCATATACCCTATATCATATATTCTATACCCTATACCCTATACCCTATACCATATACCCTATATGGTATACCCTATACCCTATACCCTATACTCTATACCCTATACCTTATACCCTATATCCTATACCATATACCCTATACCCTAGACCCTATACCCTATATCCTATACCCTATACCCTATACCCTATACCTTATACCCTATACCCTATACCCTATACACTATACATTATACCTTATACCCTATACACTATATACTATCCCATATACACTATATACTATACCCTATACCCTAAATGTATAGTTTTTTATTTTTTATGAATATAAATAAATATTTTGGACGTTTTTTAGTATTGAAGTTTTTTTCAAAAAGTTATATAAAAAAAACTTAGAAAAAAATAAACAAATTAAAGTATAATAAAGAAATCAGGGACGGGTAAATTTTTTTAATTTTTATATATAAATGTATATTTTTTTTATTTTTTATGAATATAAATAAATATTTTGGACATTTTTTAGTATTGAAGTTTTTTTTCAAAAAGTTATATAAAAAAAGTTAGAAAACTAATAAACAAATGAAAGTATAATAAAGAAATCAGGGACGGGTAAAATTCTTTAATTTTTATTTATAAATGTATAGTTTTTTTTTTATTTTTTATGAAAATAAATAAATATATTGGACATTTTTTAGCATTAAAGTTTTTTTTTAAAAAAAAAATTATATAAAAAGTTAGATAAAAAATAAACAAATGAAAGTATAATAAAGAAATCAGGGACGGGTAAAATTCTTTAATTTTTTATTTATAAATGTATAGTTTTTTTATTTGTAAAAAAAATCCACTACTAACCAACATCTCAAATAATTTTATTTATCAAAAACAATATAAAAAATTAAAAAAATTTATATGTTATTGTCCGTCCCTCTTCTATTATATACTTTTATTTCTTTAAAAATTCTTAACTTTTTTTATATAAAAAATCCGTCACTAGTCCGTCGCTAACCTAAAATATAAATTTAATAATTATTTTGAATAATATAGCAACGACTGAAATCCGACGGTAATAATATGTAATTAATTTACCGACGGATTATAATCCGTCGGCAATTAAATTCGTCACTAATCCGTCGCTAACCTAAAATATAAATTTAATAATTATTTTAAATAATTTAGCAACGACTCAAATCCGTCAGTAATAATATGTAATTGATTTACCGACGGATTTTAATCCGTCGGTAATCAAATCCGTCACTAATCAGTCGCTAACCTAAAATATAAATTTAATAATTATTTTAAATAATTTACCGACGGATTTTAATCCGTTGGTAATTAATTTCGTCACTAATCCGTCACTAACCTAAAATATAAATTTAATGTTCATTTTAAATAATTTAGCAACGACTCAAATCCGTCGGTAATAATATGTAATTAATTTACCGACGGATTTTAATCCGTCGGTAATTAAATCCGTCACTAATCCGTCAGTAAAAATATCCGTCGCCATTCCGTCACAAATTCGTCGGTAAAAAGGTGCGCAAATTTTTGGCGCCAAAATGGTGACGGATTAGAGACGAAATGGAATCCGTCGGCATATCCGTCACTAAATCCGTCGGTAATCTAGTTCTAAATTCGTTTTTTGTTTTTCACCCCAGGTCGTTGCAATTTCGTCGCTAATCCGTCGGTATTAGTGACGGATTTATTTCCGTCACTAATTTCCGTCGGTATCTGTCAGTTTTCTTGTAGTGTAGGTTTTCATATTCTTGTGTTCTTAATTTATTCTTGGCCTATTGTGGAACCGTAATAGAATTCGCAATATTAAAAGAGTATTTGGGATTGTAATCCGGCCACCTAACCGTGTCGATCCTAGCAAAAGTGAATGAACCCTAGAAGTTGAATTAATGTTTTATAAGTAAAATTCTGCATAGAATGATGGTAAAGTGAAATCCAATCTACGAATCTCTGCTCATAATCTGTTTTCTTGTTTATTTAGTTTTAGTTATTTATTTTATGCTCTTTAGTTTCAAATCAAAATTATAAACCTTTGTTACTAAATTCACTACGTTCATCTTATTTGTTTACCAACGAGTCTCTGTGGATTCGACCCCTGCATTTGCATACTGCTACACCGGTAGTGAGTACACTTGCTCGGTTTTTATTACAAGAGGGAGTTTTCCTCCATCAGTTACGTAACATTATATTGTTAGTTTTCATTTTACATTACCTTTTATGTAATTGAGTGTATAGTACGTTCCATAGTTCTGCAATCATTCCATTTTTTATGAGACGAAAGGAGGTATAGGCAGGCCCGATTTTGATAAAGGACGGCTCAGATTTATCCAATCCAATGGCTAGAAATTGCCTAAAAATAAATATAAAATAAATTACTTTTATTTGAAGGCTGAGATTGATTGTTAGCAATTGATCTGACGCTCCATAATGCCCCCTAATCGACGATTTCTGAACTCGGAGACGGATGTCTTTCTCAAACTACTGTCAACTCTTTCTCCCTTCCATCTTTCTCATACTTTAGCAGCACCTGTAATCCCCGATCAGAAACGCAATGTCTACGACCTAAACCATCAGAAAAATTCAAGCTCTTTGTTGGAAATCGACATGTCAATTGGGAAAATAAGGTAGCTGGAGGGATTCAGTCTCTCTCTCTCTCTTCTGAAAGTTCGTGGCCCCCTCTCCCCCGCCCCGTTTTCCTTTCCTCCCCTTCACCAATTGTCATGTTGTTATACTTCATCAGAATCAGTCGGGGGTTCAAGGAAAGCGGCTCAAGCAACTCTTGATCCACTTTGATTAGGGCACCGTTTACTGGACCACATCCCCCTAAACTACTCCCTCTAGTACTGGAATTTTTAGATTCGTTTCGAGTTTTGCTGCTCGAATAGTTTTTATGGTTTAGGATGTTACAAATTCATCCGCTTCAGAGCCCAGTCGACTGCTCTCTAAAGCTCTATACCTATCTCCAATGTTACAGCATCCAACTGGGAAAGGTGCATCATTTTTTCTTTTTTGTCAATTTTCCTGTCACAATATTTGGAATTCCTGTTTGTTTGGTTGAGAAATTGGTTTCTCCTCAATTTGATTATGCTTGGTTAAATTTTGCAGTTCAATTTAGGTTTATTTGATTGAGAATTTGGTCAAATTGTAAAAGCTTATAACTCCTTTTCCGACTCTAAGTATTGACAAAATTTTAGAAATCTGGGAGGTTTGTTTTTGTCTAAGTTTTAGGTAATCTACTCCCTCCGTCCCTAAAAGTTTGTCCCATTTGACTTTTTTGTTGAACTTTGACCACAAATTTATGAAAGATTAATCATGTTCATGAAATTCTAAAAGTTGTTGTTGATAATATTATTAATGGTGAATCAATAGAAATTATTAGAATTTCATGAACATAATTAAATTGTCATATATTTGTGGTCAAAGTTCAACTAAAAAGTCAAATGGGACAAATTTTTAGGGACGGAGGGAGTATATTACAGTAGGTGTAATGGAATTGGCTGGTTGAAGAGGTTATCAGAGAGGTCAAGATGAGTTAACAACTGAAGAAGAGATTTGACTAGAAAGATTGAAGCTTTAGAGGTTTAGAGAGATTACAGAGGAAAGAAGTAGAATTTGTGCAGGAGTCACAATAATGTCAAGATGTTTTATTGGACCAGCTTGAGAGTTTTTTTTGTAGGTTCATCAATGGTGGTTTTGAAGGTAAGGGTGAAGAATGTGAAGGAGATTGACAACACTTGCTAAATCATGCGAAACAAAAGAAAATTAGTGCGTATACTCCCTCTGTTCCAAAATAAATGAAGAAAAAATTTCAAAATTTGCTCACATTAGTTCATCCCACAACCTAAAATCAAGCTGCAGATCAATATTGTTGTAATCTTCAAGAGTTGTATGTTGCATGTTGAATGACCCTTGAGCATGACATGCTTGTTGCAAATGTGTGTATGTTTCTGTTCAATGACTTTGTTATAAATGTTGTCAATTTTTAGTGAGTTGACAATACTTGCTTCTTCATGTGTGTTGTTTTCTATTCTAATCAATTATGTTTTAACTTGTATAGGTACATATTGATCCACTGTCTTAGCAACAAAATTATAACATCCAACATAGTGGAGGCTATTTTTTGTTTTGCATCATTTAATGGGTTGTAGTTAAGCTATAGTTGTTATGATGGTAGATTATGATCTTTTAGGCACAAACTATTCATGTGTCTTTTGTAATGTGTCGTTAGGGCACGAAACTTATGTTACTTATTATGTGTCGTTTGGGCACGAATCTTGTCACAGTGTTATCTTTTATGTTAATTGAAACCCTTTTTTTTATTGTCAATATTATGGTTTTATTGTCTATTAATTTATTTAATAGTATTATTATTATTATTATTATTATTATTATTATTATTATTATTATTATTATTATTATTATTATTATTATTATTATTATTATTATTATTATTATTATTATTATTATTATTATTATTATTATTATTATTATTATTATTATTATTATTATTATTATTATTATTATTATTATTATTATTACAATTATGTGGCTGTTGCATCAGGTGCTTATCAATTTTTATACAAGTGTTGCATTAGAAAAGGACTGTTGCTTTATTTCACCTAACAAGTCGTTGCATCAGAAAAGAACCGTTGTTTTATTTCACTAAACGAGTCGTTGCATTATGTATCATTATCGTTGCATTAGAGAATTACCGTTGCATTAATTCACCAAACGACCTGTTGCATTAGATGTCACTCTAATGCAACACGAAGAATATGTCGTTGCATTAGATTAGTTCTTCGTTGCATTAGACCTAATGCCACGGAACAGAATGCGAGGGTCCTCTGACGTTGCATTAGAGCTAATGCAACAAGGATTGACCTCTATGGCAACAAATTTAGGCGTTGTATTAGACTTTAAATGTAGTAGTGATATATATATATAGTATATTTACTTTTTATTATTTATTAAGGTTCCATATTCAAATTTAGCACAAGACCCCTACAATTATTGAAACGGACCTGTATATAGGACAGATATAACCCAACAGATGACAAATGTAACCAACTTGATAGCAAGTTTAAACAAATACTAACCATCGTTCCAACTCAAATCAGTCAAAGTAGTCATCAAACGTAACTTTGATAAATATTTAAATAAAAAATAAAAAATATAATAAAAAATTAAATAAAAAACAATAATCTTAATAAAAATTTAAAAATTATTATTTCATCACAATTACTAGTACTTTCAACAACAATTTTTAGAACAATTATTTTTTTTGCTTTTAATTTTTTTAAATGACCTTAATTTATGTTATTTACGTGGATTTATAAAGGAATAGTTACCAACTTATTCAATCTACTATACCTTCGATTTCAATAAATGTATTGTACTATCTAGTGACAATATAATATAATGTACTTTCTAATCTTATTCGAATAATGCAATTTGTTTGCATTATTTGAGTTAAAATTAAAAAATAAATTGCATGAAAAAAGTACGTAAATTGCATTATTTGTATCGAATTGATAAAGTTCATTTCATTAAGATATCACTATATAGTACATTGCATTGATTGTAAAAATCGTGAAAGTACGTTGCATATTCTGATCATTCACCCGAATTATGAAAAACCGATGTTACCATGTTTGACTGCTCCTGTTTGTATGAACAAGCAATAATCATACAAACAATAAATATATATACAAATATAATAACCCCCCTCGTTAAAAAAGAAGATCATATTTGCCTTTGTATTTGTTTCATAAAAATAATCTCATTTCCGAAATTATTATGTTATAACCGTTAAAATTCCATTATTGCACACGGAATGGGATAAAATGTAACAGGCTAGTCTCAACGAGTCAAGCTCAACATCCTAACGTTCAGAACTAATATAGGCCAAACAGGTCTCTCTCCACGCCTCGCGGGCTAGACTTAGTCGACCAAAAATCTGGTCCGACCTGACAAGGTCCCAACCTAGCCTGGTCCAACATGTGGCATAATACTTGTACATCTTAGCCTCTTCAACCAGGCTCGAATTTAGGTCGACCCTATACACATGAGCGACCTCGACCAGATCGGTCAATGCTGACCTCAACTATAAACATGGAAAGCTAGAATCACGGAGACGATCATATCGAATTCCTAGAATCTCGCTTGATTCCTAGCCACTTTTCTTATCCGGCCAACACTATAAATACTCTTCACATACCTCCTTCAAAAGGTAACGCCTCTTTACTATTCTAAATCTATGTCAATATGATTATTCATGAAAAAGAGCAATTATTTATCCTCACATCGGAGGGTGTTAGCCGGAGGCTTTCTCCATCTAGTTGTTTGTTCGTGGTTTCAGGTCAAAAGTGGTGAGTTATATCTAATTGTTTGACTAAGGGCTGATCCAACCGATTCTTGCAACATCAATTTGGTTCCATTGCTGGGAATCAAAACTTTTTGACTTGAAATACTCTACTAATCAGAACAATGGTACAGACGGTCATAATGTAAGCTTATCTGCAGATCAAAATAATGATCCACCACCGGCCGCGACAATGTCGTCGGCAATATTGGTGGTGTCGGTGGAGGCGCCTCCATAGCACAAGGGCAAGGTGTCGCCGGTGCGGGGCCCAATAGTAATGCTCCTATACCTCCTCAGCCCAATAATAGGAAGAACAATTGGTCCAACAGTGTGGCTGACCCCACTGAGCGTATGACTGCAGTGCCGAAAAAAGGACCCTGGTCAGCCAAGGCGGTGGCCACAAGCTAAGAAATGAGGCCCAACAGGTAACCCTTATATCAAGGCGACATCTTCAATCCCTCGCTAAATAGAGCGGTCATACTACTGGAGCGGGCTAAAGTATTGTAGGGACTTTTGGACGTCCAAGATGAACTGTTGAAACTTTTCGAATATCAAGGCGATGATCGTTATTCGGCACGGGGTGATCATCATACCAATGCAGATGACCACGATATCATAGTCCAACACCATTATGAAATCATTAATTCATGATTACATTACTCTTGTCTCGACTTTTGATTTTTGGATGAAAACTCACTTTCATAATGTCTCGTTAAGTTTCTGACTAACTTTGTTAGATTTGGACTTAACTCACTAACGAAATACAGGAGATGGCAAAATAGAAATTCGATCATGCTTGTCTTGTATGAGACAACATGTCTCGTATGAGACAACCTCTCAAGAGGTTGGGTTGATTTCCTTTCCTTATTC